>APFE031691279.1:32793-66655 GCA_000404065.3 Pinus taeda | reverse complement strand
CATAAGTGTGCTGAGAAGAAATTATTCTACATAGATTGTGAAGAGGAAGAAGAAAAGGAGCAAGAAAGGTCAAAAGAAGAGGATATACTCCAGGAACAAAGCCTAGATGAAGAACAATGAATCTGACCATATCTTGTAATGCATTGGCGGGAATTACCACTCCTCAAACCATCAAGATAGAAGGACAAATCAAGAAGAAAAAGGTAACAGTGTTGATCGATTCAGGAAGTACCCATAATTTTATTCATTGTAAGGTAGAAAAAGATTTGAATTGCTTCCTATATCCAGCACTAGAGTGTCAAGTGATGATTGTAAATGGAGGAACAATAATTTGCTCTGGAAAATGCCATAATATCAAGCTATCCATGGGAGAATATGTGTTGATTAGCCCAATTCTTTCCATTCCAATGGGAGGTGCTGATGTTGTATTAGGAGTCCAATGGCTACAATCCTTGAGTACAATAGCTTTTAATTTTCAAGAACTTTTCATCAAATTTTCTACGGAAGGAAAGGAAGTTGAATTAAGTGGTATTGCAGGGAAACCAGGAAAGATAATCAGTTCTAATGGTATGACAAAGCTTCTAAAAAAGGAACAAAGAGGTGTAATTGCACAATTATGTTCACTAGATGTTTCCACATCGGAAACATCTATTTCTCTAGATCTCCAAAAAGTCCTGGACAATCATTCCAAGGTATTTGAGACTCCTAAAGGTCTCCCACCTGTGTGTGATCATGATCATGCTATTCATCTAATTCTAGGAAGTGTTCCTCCAAACATCAGGTCGTACCGATATCCCTATGTCCAAAAGAGTGAAATTGAACGTATGGTTGGAGAAATGCTAGAGGCTAGTATAATTCAACCGAGTCAAAGTTCTTTCTCTGCTCTAGTAGTATTGGTGCACAAGAAGGATGGATCATGGCGCATGTGTCTAGATTATAGGGAGCTCATCAAGCTCACTATTAAAGATAAGTTTCCCATTCCTATCATTGATGAATTACTTGATGAATTGCATGGATCAATTTACTTCACCAAGTTAGATCTCCGTTCAGGATATCATCAAATTAGAATGAAGATTGAAGACATTCCAAAAAGAGCATTTAGAACTCATGAGGGTCATTATGAATTTTTGGTATGCCTTTTGGCCTTACCAATGCACCTTCAACATTTCAAGGTTTGATGAATTCAATTTTCAAACGATTCCTTAGAAAATTTGTGTTAGTATTTTTTGATGATATACTAATCTATAGCAAGTCTAGGAAGGATCATGTTGAACACGTTGACAGGGTGCTACAACTATTGGAGGAGAAACAATTATATGCAAAAAGATCGAAATGCTTCTTTGGAGTCTAAGAGGTGGAATATCTGGGTCATATTGTATCTCATGAAGGAGTTAAGGTAGACCCTAGAAAAATTAAAGCCATTAAGGAATGGAAAATCCCTACATCCATAAAGCATCTGCGAGGATTTCTCGGGTTGATAGGGTATTATCGCAAGTTTTTTAAGAATTATGGAAGAATAGCAGCACCTATAACAACATTATTGAAGAAAGATGTATTTTCATGGACTCCGGAAGCAACAAAAGCCTTTGAACATCTTAAAGAGGCAATGTGCCAAGCACTGGTCTTAGCTTTGACCAAGAAACAAAATAAACAAAGAATGAAACCCATGCTTATAAATAATTTTTATTTTGAGAATTGCATTACATCATGACTCAAATACAATTATGAAGATTGATACTAGTTACATTTCTCAACACTCCATCTTAACTAGGGAGATATTTGTAAATTTTCAATCGGTACAAGGTTGACCTCAATTAGAATTTTTCCAAGAATAGTACAACAACATATGCAATGCTAGGGATACCAACACTATTAAGGTATCCAAGACATCAAAGGTCCAAGTGTCAATGACACTATTTCAAGGATCCAAGTTTCATTTCCAAGACACTAATACAAGGATATAAGACATTGTCATGGACTAAGGAGTCATCAAGGCAACATTCTTTTATATGTACCATCAGGATACAACCCTAGTTTCAATATAGATACCATCCAAGCCTCCATGCTCTGACACCAATCCTCAAGGATCCAGGTATCTCAACAAGTTCAACACACATTAGGGGAATTTTGAGGTCTAAAATGGGCCTCCTAAGGAAATTATAAAATAATAGTGGAAATAATAAAATAGAATTATATTACATCATCAAATTTGAGAGGGAAAAAAGAAAAAACTAATTTTCCCGCTCATATTTCAACTTATCTTCCTATGGGTTTACTCAAAGTTAGAGTGGAAACACTTGTTGGATGAAAATTTTGATTCCTCATACAAGGAGTACCCATGTTGAATACTTTCAACAGACCCTACTACACGAAAAATGAGAAATATATGAAAACATGATTGCAATCACGCTTTTTTATGTATTTTTCATTTTTCGTGTAGCAAGGTCCTTCAAAAGTATGCAACATGGGTACTTGGACGAGGAACTAAATTTTGCATCCAAAGAGTAATCCTGCTCAAAAAGTGAGTAAAACCTTAGGAAGAAAATATGAAAATACGAGTTAAAAAAAGTAGTTTTATTATTTTATTACTTTTTAATCTTTTTACTTTTTTACTCCAAAAATGATGAATCATCACCCATGGTTGACACCATCATCTTGAATCCTATTGGTTCTTATAATTTATTTGAATGATTTGAGGCTTCTGCGGTCTATGTTCTGTGTAGTGTTATCTTCCGGAGTCATCGCATTCATGTTTGTTGGAATCGACATTTTGAACCAACCTATGTGATTCATCTTCAAGAATAGATCCAAGAATGAATAAGTCAGAACCTTATTTATCAACCCTATTGAGTTTTGACTTATTCATTCTTAGATCTATTCCTGAAGATGAGCCGCAGAAGTTGGTTCGAAACATCAATTCCAACAAACATGAATGCGATGGCTCCAGAAGATAACACTACACAAAGTTTATTTTGGTTGTACATTTTTCTTATGAGGCCTATTTTAGAGCTCAAAATTTCCCTAATGAATGGAACTCCACAAGACCAAGATACCCTCCCACAATGGGATCCAGACATCATCAAGGCCAAACCAAAAAATAAGATCTCAATACTAACATAGCCAATGTGTCCTCTCAAGTACCATCATATAGGAAATTTATGGTACTCATCTCTCCCTCTCAACCAAATCAGAGACATCCATCAATCCAAACATGTTTCAAACTTCTTCAGGGAGAGATCAACACATCAATTACTAGTTCATCCATTTGAACATTCTATATTTTCACGACCCTAATCACTTTCAATATATTGTTTCTTATTATTGATATGCTAGCACAATCTACAGGGTCCTTAACCATTCTGATGGTGCTTAGGTCATCATAGAATTCAAAGAAATATCGACGGAAGCTCCCTTATCCAATTTTCTTCAACAACAGAAAACTCAGCTTCAACACTTCTTCAAAACATCCAAGCTTGTTCACAACACATCAATATCATCTACCAACAATGATTTGGCTATTCTATGGTATCAATCATCCTCATGGCCTTCACATCATGTTATCAACAATGGAGAAGATTCAAATTCCTTGATCCAAGCTTCTTCTAAACTAGGGGACAAGTCCATCAACAACCTTATTCTTTCATCTCTTTTTTTCCTTCATCATATCATCGAAGAACTTCGACCTTACAAAACTTCATAATCATTATTTATCTTCATATAGTAACAAGGATATCTTATTAATCATTAATGTAAAATTCAAAGTCTTTAGGGTTCTTACAACTCCCTCTTTTCATCATGCTCATCATCATCATCATTAAGTCATCATAAAATATGAGGTAGGTAAGCGTCTTCAACATCTTAAATACTATGTAACTGAAGATCTTTGACAACAAGTAATACCAAGCACAAATATACAAGAGCATGAAGTTAAATTGATCAATATACTGTTAGCATGTCATCATAGTGGGAGCATATAGCATTATCAAATATTTTAATAAGAAGTCAAACTTTTAGATATCCAAAACCTAAACTTGGTTAGGTTTATAATCAAAAAGGGTTACACCTTTCATACCCTAGACTCTTTCAACAAACTCTGTTAGGGTTTTGTCATAAACCCTAGATTTAATCATCAAAACTAAACCTTAGATATCAACAACTAGATCAAGTTAGGATTTCAATAATAGAAAGAGCATTTTACATCTAGGATTTCATTATCATACCCTAGAATCTTATATCAATCTTTGTCGTTAAACCTTAGATACAAACATCAAAACTTTAAGAACTTGACCAAGCTAAGGTTTCAATCATATGAAAGCATATATACCAAGGGTCTCATTCCTAGGATATTTCATTAACTATTACAAAGGTTTTTTATAAACCTTAATTCATCAAACCCTTAAAAAGCTAGGGTTTCATTAACAAACACAAAACGTTAAAAGGCTAGGGTTTTAATAGTGAACCCTAAAGATTAGGGTTTTATCAAAATAATAAAAGATAGTAAGATGAAGGTGGACGCTCCCTTTGGAAGGGCTCCCTCTCACCATGAAGTATCAACATCCTTATTTCTATATGTACCTGCAAAATTCATTGACAAGTACTACCAAAATGTATACACGTACAAGAGTATGATTAAAAACTAGGGATTTCAGATTGAAACCTTAAGTTCAATTTCAAAATATCAATTTTGGGGTTTTAAATCCAATTCTATACTTACTAGGGTTTCCAATTTCACCTTAGTCTAAATGCAAATCCAAAAGTTAGGGTTTCTATGAGGGAAGAAAATGCAATAGGGTAGGGTTTCTCAACTAGGGTTTACAAAAACTTAAATGTCAACAACCTTCAACATTACAAACCCTAAAACCAAAAATGAGATTCCACAACCCTAATCGAATAAGGATTAGACAATTATATGGATAAAAACAACCATACTTACCTCAAGGACTACTTAACTTAGTCCTCCAGGATCATAATAAGTCTACTGTAATGGTTTCTTCAAGATGCCATAAATATTTCAGTGATGCGAAGATCAAAACCTCCACGGGATAACATAGATATCGTGGTGAAAATCATCATATGGATCTGTATTAGAGTCTCAACTAGCCATGCATTGATGTTATACTTTCCTAAATAAATTGTTGCTAATACATTAATGTTCATTACATAAATTTTGAGATCTAAAATGGGCCTCCAAAAAACATACAACCAAAAACAAATTTATAAGAACTAACGGGATTCAAGATGATGATGTCAACCATGGGGGATGATTAACCATTTTTGGAGTAAAAAAGTAAAACGATTAAAAAATAAAATAAAAAACTAATTTTTCAACTCATATTTTCAACTTATCTACCTACAATTTTACTTAAATTTCGAGGGAAAGCACTCAATGGATGCACTTAATTCCTTATCCAAGGAGTAACCATGTTGCGTGATGGAGAGGTATCTAAACTAGAGTTGAATTTTTACCAAGGGAGTTGGTTCCATAAGTTATGATTTAATCATTTAATGCATTTTGAGAATTATTGTAAATAGGAGAGAGTTCGAGAACATTTGGGAGGAGTAGAGAGATTTGAGGGGTTAGTTGAACATTTGGGAGGAGTAGAGAGATTTGAGGGGTTAGTTGGATCTCATATAGAGATAAGGGATTAGGTTAGAGTTTTATGGATCATGGGAGCATATAGAGAGAAATTGCTGGAGTTTATTTAGGATCTAGAATCAACTTTAGGTTTAGATATATTTGTATGAATCAGTGAGACATGTGAAGGGGTGTGTGTGAATGAAAGTGAGGAATGAGAGGCCAATAGTTATCCTGTAAATATAATGAATTGATTCAATTGTTGGAGTGCATTACCTATGTACATTTTCCTGTGTTTGTATATTTTTAAGCGCAAGCTCTATGGTATGCACCATCATTGCAAACTTCCATGTATTTCTCATTTTAACATGGGTATTCATTAGATGTCCTTTTTGTTAAATTTTGGTATGTTCTATGCTGGAGCAATTTATTTAATTTCTTTTCCATAGAGAGAGTAAATTTACAACAGAAGTAAATACTTTGACTTATCTAGATCTAGCATAGATCATTTCTTATAACGATGAGATCAGTTGAAGACATTCTGCTTCAACTGATTCTCCAAGGTGACTCACCTATCATCGTTCTGCATCTCATCCATTTGCTGCTCCTGACTGTGTAGCACCATCATGTTGTATCATCATGCTACTCATGATCATTGTGCTGCCCACACATCATGTTGTCCATGACCTCATACATCATGCTATGCATGTGTTGTGCTGCTTCTTGATGCTTCCTATTCATTATGTAGTGCTACATCCAAGTATCACTGAGCTGTTCTCAACATCAAGCTGTCCATGATCTCATACATACCATCATGTTGTATCATCATGCTGCTCATGATCATTGTGCTGCCCACACATCATGTTGTCCATGACCGCATACATCATGCTATGCATGTGTTGTGCTGCTTCTTGATGCTGCCTATTCATTATGTAGTGCTACATCCAAGTATCACTGAGCTGTTCTCAACATCAAGCTGTCCATGATCTCATACATCATGCTGCCCATGTGTTGTGCTGCTTCTTGATGCTGCTTATTCATTATGTAGTGCTGCATCTAAGTATCATTGAGCTATTCTCAACATCAAGCTATCCATGATCTCGTACATCATGCTACCCATGCTCATGGTCTTATCCATCATCATGCTACTATACATATATATGATTAACGTGATCCTTGTCATTGTTCTTTGAAACATGATGAGACTACCGTATGCCAAGGATCTCTGGCCGTCATTGAAATCTATTTCATTATCAGAGTTATGCCAGGACTTGATACTTCTAACATAGTCTTCATTGAGCTGAGAGAATAGATCTATCATGCTGTTCATTGTGCTGCTACAGGTATGCCACCTTGTGTAATAGTGACACCTTCATACTGCGTAAGATATTCCTTTTGGCAGCTACAGGCCTCCCTTCTAATTGCGGCCAGATCTCTTTGACTTGTTGCATATTTACCCTCATATATAAGGGCAATCTTAAACATGGACTACGTTCTGCATATAAGTGTCCCTCATACCAGTGTATTGGAGTTTCTATGACCAGCGTATAATAGGTATCCTTTGCGTGAACTGGACTGCATGTATCTTTAGCATGAACAGGACTGCGAGTATCCTTTGCATGAACAGGATTGCAGCTTCACACCTTAACTGCGGCTTCACCTCCTCGTGACTGTGGTTATGACTGCGGATCATCCATATGACAATGAATTAGGGTTAGGGCATCATGTTGACTATCTCTGCCCTATGTATAGTTCAAGAACAACATATTAAGTGTACAGCGTAAATGTTGTACAGTGGTGTTTTGACTAAGTCATATGCGAAGCCCGGGGAGACCGGTTCAAACCTCATTGAGTACAATGACCTGCTGTGGTGGCAGCTAGAGCGGATTCTTTCCCGTTGAGTCTGCTCTTGCTTCATAGGAACTTTATATGAGTTGCTGTGGAGCTTGGTTAAGAACAACATATTAAGTGTACAGCGTAAATGTCACCATGAACATCAAATAAGCGTATGAGTTCATTTTTGTGCATAGTTTCTCCATTGCCAACGTTCATTGTTGTATGTAGTTGCTCCATATCTGTGTGAGAGCTAGGGCATCATGAAATTTGTGCATATACATATCCTCATTGTTTTCATATGTGTTATTAACAGCGTAATAGTCTCCAGCATGAATAGTGTGCAGTGCCTCATTATTTATGGTGTATAGATCTCCATGAACAACGTAATAATGTCTTCCTTGATCTGCAGATAAGTTTCTCTATTTCCAGCATTGAATTAGGGCATCCTTCTTTAGTGTCTCTTCTTCTCCAAAAACCCAAGACGTGGAGAGGAGATCACATGAAGAATGTGCGTGCCTAATGACTCCAAATACTCTCTTATTTATACTAAAAATGTAGAGGTTGAATAGACATGTCAGTTGGGCTTCTGAGCTTACATAAGATGTTGGTTGGCTAGATAATAAATCCATAATCAAAATAAATTCATATCTCCATAAATACTTATCGGAATCGGATGATCCTTGGATCAATCCTACACCTCTCGACGAGAGGGATCCAATAAAAATATTAGCTACCATAAATGAGCTGACCCACATGGAGTTTGGCCCTAGTTGCCAATTTAACACTCCCTCTCAACTAGGGAGAACTCCATCCATTGATCCATAAGTCCGACTGTACTATCTCAGCCATCAGTGCCCTGCACTGCTCTGCCTAGCTCTGCTCAGCTTCTTTGATTTTGCTCAGCTCTGCTAGCTCTTCTCTACTCTACTCAGCTCTGGTGGCTCTGCTTTGCTCTGCTTAGCTCTACTGGCTCTTCTCTGCTCTGCTCTGCTCAGCTCTGCTGGCTCTGCTATGTTCTTCTCTGCTCAGCTTTGCTGGCTCTGCTCTACTCAGCTCTGCTGGCTCTGGCTCAGCTCTGTTGGCTCTGCTCAGCTCAACTCTGCTAGCTCTACTTTGCTCTGCTTAGCTCTGCTGGCTCTGGCTCAGCTCTGTTGAACTATGAAGAAGAAGAATTGATTGAGAATGTCTCATACCATTCTCTACTGATTCGAAGTCAGTCTCAGAGTGCATACCATTGGTCCCAGAGTAGTCTCAACCGACCCGAAGTCAGCTTCATAGTAAGTACCACTCCTACCACTGGTCCCAGACTAGTATCGTAGTCTCAAAGAGTGTACCACTGGTCCCAAACCAGTCTCAACTAACCCGAAGTCAGCGTCATAGTATGTACCACTCTCACTGGTCCCAGACCAGTATTACACTAACATAAAGTCAGTCTCAGAGTATGTACCATTGGTCCCAGACCAGTCTCAACTAACCTGAAGTCAGTGTAATAGTATGGTACAACTCCTACCACTGGTCCCGGACCAGTATCATTGATCCTAGATCAATGGAGGTCATCCTAGTGTAGGGAGTATAGTAGATACAATGATGCGTCCATTGGTACTACTATGGTCCCTAACTTCATTTCCTTACTCATTGATCAGATGAGAGGTACTTCCCATGAATCCAAGATTGCATGGGTAGGATGCCTCGATAAGAGAACTAATCAATCTTGTCCTCACAGGAGAACACATCAATCCTACTACACAGGAGAGCAAATCATCCTATTCCACAAGAGAGCGAATCATCTTGTTCAACAAGGGAGCGAATCATCTTGTTCCAGTGTGCACCACTAGGGGAGGGTGAGTCACCCTGTGGTCGCATGTTGCTCCAGTACGAACTGCAAGTCCCCTAGAGCTCCCAAAGCTCAATGTGTGCAATATGTAGGACCCTTCTACAAAGGTCTCTCGATGACTCCAAGTCGTTTGGGAAATCACAAATTTGATCTTTCCCTGGGGCTCTGACCTGTACATCATCTCAGTGCCATGGAAACTCCTTGCTCATCAACTTACCATATCCTACATAAGGTAGTACTTGATGTTTATATGTTGGAGCAATCATTGAATACAGGATTCCTCAATAATCGAATCCCACCTCTGGTTGTCATAGAGAATCACAGTGGTATTCATCATGTGTACTCACAGAAGAGTTTCCACAACTAGGAAACTTCATATGAAGTCATACTCATAGTTATGTATCCAGCCTCGACGGTACTTATAACAACCAATTTCTGCTTCTTGCTCATCCATGATATCGAAGTAGAATCCAAAAAGAACCAACACCGAGAAGTGCTCTAGTGATCCTCCATAATGCTTGCCCAGTCAGCATTCGAATAATCATGTAGTTTTCATATTTCCGGCAGTGTATCTCAATCCATGAGATTGTGCCTCGAAGATATCTTAGAGGATTCTTGGCACCAACCCAGTGAGGCTAAACCAAATATGACCTAACCATGCTAACTACAAAACATATGTCTGGATGGAAGTTCACCAAGAACATCAACGTGATTGAGTTTATGAAACTCAGAGGCATTTCCCAAATTTGGTCCGACATCACTACCATATAGCTTCTAAAAGTTAATATCCTTGAGGTAGTCACAGGCTTGCAGTTTATCATTCCACATATGGAATCCAACTCCCTCTATCTCCTACAAATGAGAGGGTCTGCACCTATTAGACATAGGTGCCGGTATGAGAGGTCTATCATCCACAACCTTCGAGAAATGGTTTGGATCGATTTCACTCCTAGTGAATCTTAGCTTCATCAGACAGCTATCAACCCTCTCATACTATGCCCAGGGTGTCTTTCTTCAAGCCATAGAGGGTTTTCTTCCACCTATATACATGAGATTCCTATTCATGAATCCTGTGGACCTGCTACATGAGGGGGAATGGTCCCCTTGTAATATTTTCCTTTGGTACATGTCAGACATGTACCTTCATGCTCTTTTTGAATTCAGGCATCTATGTCATCATCTGACTCATAGACCTCAACTCAAAAACATCTTCGAAAATTCAGTTTTCAAACACGTACCTTTCCATTGATGAATGCCACCATAAAACCTTTGACTTCCATTCCCTTTTTGGGATAGGTGGCATTGGCTCCAAGTGTAATCCCACGATTGTTTCAATCTCTACCAAATTAGAGAGTGCACCCTTCCATCCGATGAAGTGCCTTGAAGCACTACAATCAATATGCTAGATTTCCAAAGAATCTGAAGGAGAGGACCAATACAAGATAACACTTCTCTATCTTATCAGAAACAATATTTGATTCTTCTTACTTGGGGTTCCTTGCTTCCTTGAAGAGTTATCCGTGTCTTTGATGACCTGCATCTCTATCATTCGGAGACTCCTTCACATAAGGGTTGAACTCATAACCAAGACATCTACCTTTCTTTCCACCTTTAGATCTGAAATTCCCAATGAAATGATCTTTAGGTATGCCATTAGAAGTTCTGCTATGCCATTCTGATAATATGCTCTACTTCAACTTCACCCTAAGTGAATTGTGAAGAACCCATTGATCCTTTTGTCTTGTCCCAACTATCTTTGGTGATTGCTCTTTCACTCTTGCTTGCACATTATCTTCACCTTAGCTCCGATAGCATGTTAAATTTTGGTATGTTCTATGCTGGAGAAATTTATTTAATTTCGTTTCCATATTAGCAATCACATCAGCGTAAAATAAACTGTAGATAGAACATAAATATAAATCGCAGAAGACAAGCCAAGACAAGAGGACACAAGATGTGGCGCAAGCCAGGGACAAACCCCACAATGTGTGGGGAAACACTTTTTCAATTCTTCTTTTATGTTCTTCAAAGTTCAGCAGAGAAAGAGATCAATTGGAAACACTTTGACTTATCTAGATCTAGCATAGATCATTTCTTATAACGATGAGATCAATTGAAGACATTCTGCTTCAAATGATTCTCCAAGGTGACTCCTTCACTATCATCGTTCTGCATCTCATCCATTTGCTACACCTAACCGTGTAGCACCATCATGCTGCTCATGATCATTGTGCTGCCCACACATCATGTCGTCCATGACTTCATACATCATGCTGCCCATGTGTTGTGTTGCTTCTTGATGTTGCCTATTCATTATGTAGCTCCATCCAAGTATCACTGAGCTATTCTCAACATCAAGCTGTCCATGATCTCATACATCATGATGCCCATGTATTGTGCTACTTTTTGATGCTACCTATTCATTATGTAGTGTTGCATCCAAGTATCACTAAGCTGTTCTCAACATCAAGCTATCCATGATCTCATACATCATGCTGCCCATGCTCATGATCTTATCCATCATCATGCTGCTATACATATATATGATTAATGTGATCGTTGTCACTATTCTTTGAAACATGATGAGACTGCGATATGCCAAGGATCTCTAACTGTCATTGAAATCTGTTTCATTATCAGAGTTATGCCAGGACATGAGACTTCTAACATAGTCTTCATTGAGCCGAGAGAATAGATCTATCATGCTATTCATTGTGCTGCTACAGGTATGCCACCTTGTGTAACAATGACACCTTCATACTGCGTAAGATATTCCTTTTGGCAGCTACAGGCCTCCCTCCTAACTGTGGCCAGATCTCTTTAACTTGCTGCATATTTACCCTCACATACAAGGGCAATCTTAAACATGGACTGCGTTCTGCGTATAAGTGTCCCTCATACCAACATATTCGAGTTTCTATGACCAGTGTACAATAGGTATCCTTTGCGTGAACTGGACTGCATGTATCTTTCGCATGAATAGGACTGTGAGTATCCTTTGCATGAACAGGACTGCAGCTTCATGCCTTAACTGCGGCTTCACCTCCTCGTGACTACGGTTATGACTGCGGATAACCTATATGACAACGGATTAGGGTTAGGGCATCACGTTGACTATCTCTGCCCTACGTATAGTTCAAGAACAATGTATTAAGTGTACAACGTAAATGTCACCATGAACATCAAATAAGCGTATTGAGTTCATTGTTGTGCGTAGTTGCTCCATTGCCAACGTTCATTGTTGTATGTAGTTGCTCCATATCTGTGTGAGAGCTAGGGCATCATGAAAGTTGTGCGTATACATATCCTCATTGTTTGCATATTTGCTATTAACAGTGTAATAGTCTCCAGCATGAACAGCATGCAGTGCCTAATTATTAACGGTGTATAGATCTCCATGAACAACATAATAATGTCTTCCTTGATCTGTGGCTAAGTGTCTCTATTTCCGGCATTGAATCAGGGCATCCTTCATTAGTGTCTCTCCTTCTCCAAAAACCCAAGACGTGGAGAGGAGATCACATGAAGAATGTGTGTTCCTAATGACTCCAAATCCTCTCTTATTTATACTAAAATTGTAGAGGTTGAATAGACACATCGGTTGGGCTTCTGAGCCTACATAAGATGCTGGTCGGCTAGATAATAAATCCATAATCAAAATAAATTCATATCTCCATAAATACTATCGGAATCGGATGATCTTTGGATCAATACTACACCTCTCGAAGAGAAGGATCCAATAAGCTGACCCACATGGAGTTTGGACCTAGTTGCCAATTTAACACCTTTTCCTTATCTTTGATAACATGTTAGAAAATCATAAAGGAAGAAATATTTTCCTATCTTGATAATTACTTGTGATATTTTGTTTATCTTCTTTTAGTTCTTCTTAAATTTCTTTATGTCTTATTTTATCTTCTTATCATCAAGGAACTACCAAAACATAAACATGAAGATCAAAGACATAGGATGTAGGTTTTCAACCAGTGCAAAATCCCTTTCTAGAGGTAAACCCAAAATTCTCTTCTCTTCTTCAAGAACCAAATAAAATGAGACAACTAAGACCCTTAGACCAAGACAAATACCTACTCTAATCTACCAAGTCAACCTCCCAAGATGATTAGCCAAACTCCAGAAGTCTACTCAAGTCAAATTGCTTCAATATTGCATCAGTCACAAATGTTTGCCTCCTACATCAATAATTTCATCCCTGCTATAGACCTACAACTTTGACCCCTTCCTACACTTTAGAAAAACACACATGTGAACTGAAATCAAGAGAAAACTTCCCTCTTTACTTCGCTGGACTTCTTCCTTCCTTCGCTAAGATTTCTTGTCCTTGTTTATGCCTTTGCCATCTCATTTCTAGGCTTTGTTGTTCCTCTTCTACTCAAAATCGAACTTTCTTAGGATGGATAATCAAATAGGTCAAGTGGCCCAACTATTTATAGTGGTTTGAAGCTCCTTTATGAAGCTAAAATGAGGAGAAAGTAAAACCGACTTGGTGGAGGAGGTATAGAAGATCAAATTACATAAAAATAATTTTATTTCTTTGACATAATGAGCCCAGTAAGGGTCTAGATCATAATGATAAGGACTATAACTCATGAAATAAACCTTGGAAGCACTCAATGGGTGCTTTGACCTAGAAACAAAATAAATAAAGCATGAAACCCATGCTTATAAATAATTTCTCTTTTGACAAATACATTACATCATGACTCAAATACAATTATGAAGACCAATACTAGTTACATTTCTCAACATAGGAAGTTCTACAAGATCCCAGGTTTTGTTTGTGGCCAAGGAATCCATTTTCTCATCCATAAAATTCTTCCATTTTTCACTATCCACATCATTTATTGCTTCCTGATAACATGAGTGTTCCCCATCCTCAGTAATCAAGGCAATAAAAGAAGTTAAATCTTCATACCTTTTGGGAGATTTTATTTCCCTTATAGACCTCCTAAGAGTGACTAGTTATTGAACTTCTACACTTTCCTTTATATCTTCTTCACCTTCTTCTTTAGAAGTTTCTCTTGGCCAAGGAATCCATTTTTCATCCATAACCTTCTTCCATTTTTCACTCTCCACATCATTTATTGCTTCCTGATAACATGAGGGTTCCCCATCCTTAGTAATCAAGGCAATAGAAGAAGTGAAATATTCATACCATTTGGGAGCTTTTCTTTCCCTTATAGACCTCCTAAGAGTGACTAGTTGTTGAGCTTATACACTTTCCTCTATATCTTCTTCACCTTTTTGTTCAAAAGTTTCTTCTTGCTAATGAATTTCCAAAAAAGGTTGAGTCTCCAACTCAATTTGGGTTTTTCCATGATACCTATTCTTGTTCAACTTTTTCAGCCTGTGGTTTTAGAAGAGAATATGCATCAAATGTGACATCTCTACTAATGATGATCATATGTGTAAGGATCCCACAACCTGTATCCTTTCATAGCATCGACATACCCAACATAAACATAACTTTTTGCTTTTAGGTTTAACTTAGAACGTCGACTCTTTGGAATAAGAGCATATGCATTACAACAAAAACTTCTTAAGTATGAATAAATACAAGACTAAAACGACCAAAATTCTTAAGGAATTTTACAATTAATAGCAAGTGAAGGTCATCTATTTACCAAATAACAAGCAATGGATACAATTTGTGTCCATAGCTGCTTCTAAAAATTAGCATTTTTTTATCATGCTCTTGAATATTTCCATAAAAGTTATGTTCATACATTCAATAATGCTATTTTGCTGAGTATTAACAATGATTTTGTATAACAATCACTTCATCCTTGCAATACTGTTCAAATTTTAAGTGAGTAAATTCTTTTCCATTGTCAATTCTTAAATATTTAATTGTATTGCTAGTTTTCTTTTACACAATAAATTTAAATTGTTTAAAAGCATTAAATACATTAGCCTTTCTTTTTAATATATAAATTGAAACTTTCCTACAATAATCATCTATAAATGTTAAGAAATAGGATGCACTTCAATAAGACACTATAGGAAATGGTCCCTAGATATCATAATGAATATAATACAAAACTCCTTTACCATTATGACTACCACCCTTAAATTTTTGTCTACATTGTAGCTTTTGTTACCCGCCACCTATGGGTAGTACATATGGGAGAAATTGTTTCTCTTAGATGGTCCTCAGTTGGAAACCAACAACCCATTGCAGCGACCAAATAACTCAATTTTCCATCGTCTCCGCCACCTAAGCAAGCCATGTGGTCCCTTGCATATTTGTTATGATTGTATGTTTGAAGGTGGGCCTCCTAACCTCGAACTTGAGTTTGTATACTTGAGTAATTTTCCTTACTTATAATAGGAAATTTTGGACATGGATTGGTGGGGGGATTTAGTGGAAATATTGGGCTAGGTCTATACTCATCTCCTTTTCCTAATTTCATGGTTAGCCTTGTCCCTTAATTCTGTGGGATTTCCTTTACTAGCCACTAGGTTTAGGTTGGAACTACATGGGAAATCCTAATTTTGGTTGCGTGGCCCCGCTTCCTAACACCATATACATCACTACTCCCTCCCACTCATTTTAGCCCCATTCATATCTTTTCCCATCTAGGTCCACATGTGTCCACTAGGCCCACATATGGTTAACCTCCCCCTCCCCTTCTCCACACATTGGGGCGGGCTTAGAATGATGCCCCAAAGGTTGATACAACTAAAAAAGAAAAGAAAAGAAAAAGCATAATTTGTCCACTCTTAACAAGAAATGTACCACAAAATGAAAAAGAAGGTTGGGAAATATAAATTTAGCACGTGGGGAAAAGCCAAACATGATCTCTACCCCTTATCCACGACCATCACCCTAGTTCCTGTGGGCCCTAGATGAGACCCTTCCATCATTAAGGAACCCATGATTGTCCCAACCCCTAGTGGGAAATGAAATGCCCCACATTGAAAATAGGGTTCCTATTACTTCATCCTACACATCATGCTCTCATACCATGGATCCCCAAGCAGTTATGAAGAGAAATCAATGAAAGGAAAAAGGCATATGAAGAAGGGTGGAAAAACAAAGATAGGGGTAACTCGTGTACCACGATTTTCTCCCTCCTTCACTCATTTACCTAGGTGTGGGATTCCCCTATTACAACTACCCTTGTACCATGGCATGTGGCTTGGAGAATTCCCTTGATTCCCATTCCATTCCATCACTATATCATTTTCCACCTACCATTTGATGGATGTATCATGGGCATGTCACCCCCTTTAAAGGTTGAAACCACCTTATAGGTTCCTTGATTAACCCCTCATTGAGCTTGGAGACACTTGTACATGGAAAATCCCACTATGGAAGGGCATGCCACCATGAAGTGACCCATTGATTCCAGGACTTGTAAGCTCTTTTACTTGATTATTCTAACGATTTGTTGTTTTGGAGGCAAAGGGTATGCATTGGATCATATGCACAATTGTAGGTGGGTGTCCATTTAGGTATTGGTTTCCCTATACATGGTACTAACCCTTGAGAGGGCCACATTGGCACTTGTAGGGTGAGTGTTGAGAGACATGGGCCTCCAACATAACAGAGAGTACTTCATGGATCTGCAACGCCACTCATATATTGCTCGTGTTTCACCTTTTGGATGAGGATGATTCACTTGGTTGCCCAACTGGATTCACACTTGCACCATACACTTGGCAGATGTTCTAGGGTCTGGGTCTGAATGAGGATGTGTATCACTATATGAGAGAAATGGAGGGCTTATGTTACCATCTTGGCCCTTACAGATGGTTTATAGGCATTTTCAATCCACTTGGAGACCCATGAGAATGTCCTTGTCCCCCACACCTACTTGGGAGCACCATAGGAATTTGGTTGGAAAAAAAGAGGCAAACCCCTTGTCCACTATGTTTAAGGTCCATTCTCACATCATGGAACACTCTGGACTTCATTAGGCCTCCTCAATGTCCCAATGACTCATTTTATTGATCATTCTACCCTCTTGAGAGGCTTATTCTTATGTTATTGAGATATCTTGGTGGGATTGTCACCAAGGGATGTTATTATTGCAAATAATTTTATTATTTGGGGTGAGCGGGGGGGCTAAATTGGGCCAAATTAGGCAAATCTAACTTATTAGAGAGTGTATAAATATATGAGAGTTAATTCATTCTCTCATGATCACTTGGATTTGGTTTAGTAGCTACTTGAGAATTTCAAGTTCCCTTTTGGAGGACGAGCTTGGATTACATGGATGAATTTGTTGTTTGGATCTATTTCTATTGTCTTGGAGCTTCATTATTAGCAGATTTTATGATTTAATACACTCATTTGTACATGTAAGTGACCTTTTTCATGTTTATTTTTGTTAATTACTTTGTCACATGAAATGTTGCTGGGATTTTCGCTATATAAGTTTAAATTTACTACTTTTCTATGTGAAATTGTGGAGATTTTGATGTTTTGTAGAATTACATCATTGCATGAGCCATGTATGAATGGGTGAATGTTCCTATAGATTATTATCATTGAATACATCTTGAGAAGTCACCAATTATTGCATATTGAGGTATAAAGACCTTAACTGCTTTCATGCCTTAATGCCATGCAAAGTTGCTTGAAAACTTCCTTGATTGGGTAAATCCTTTCCAAACAATAAATTCCCTTGGACTTCATTTCTCCCAAAGGATAAAGAACTAATTATTCCATAGGAGATCACATTTAAAGAACATTTCTCTCACCTATCCTTCTCTTTGTAGGACTAGCCTCCATAGGTCACCCGGGGCATCATTTTTCTCCTATTGTAGCCATCAAAAAGTTTGATCTCTTGTCCATAACTGTGCTAGGGTTTTCTCTAGAGTCCCTCCAAATTTAAAGAAATTCCCATAGTGGGATCTTGAGATATATCAAGCTCTAGCTCAAGGATCATTTCTTGCCCTAGGTATCCCTTGGATGATGTCCACATTTAGATCATTGCATTCAATTATCAAAAGAAGATTTTCCCTTTGGTCCTCTTCTCTTCCATAATTAGGTCAAGCCCCTCCTTGGTTGACCAACTCCAGATCCTTGACTTAATTCTGGGTCCACTTGGTTATGTGTGGTCCGACAACTTACAACTTTAATTCCACAAAGATCACATAAATAAAAATTATCCACAAGGATTTTCGGGTCCAAGAAACCTCTTGACAAGATATACTCCTAAAAATTAGCCTCAATAATCCTCATAACCTTTCCTAGAGAGTCTATCACCTTTCATTTCAAGCAAGAAAACCATATTATTGTCTCTCTAGTGAATGGACCTTGGGAATCACCCTTCATCCTTTCATTGACCTATTCATTCCCATGATTCCTAAGATCGTGTCTCCTCCCATCAGTGAATGTCCGTAAAAAGCAAGGAGCTTTAGCTAAGGCGACAGTGGGTTATCACTCCATTATTGCCTGTTGATCTAGTAGCTTCTATATAGGATCCCATCCTAGGACCCCTTGCTAGTTTGAGTGGTAACATTTTTACATATATATGTGTGTGTGTGTCCTTTTGGTCGAAACTTTAGCTTGGCCTAGGTAGTTATATGTCTAATGTATTATTGTTGTTTGACATATAATATGCTTACTCATGATAATGAATTCCTAGATATGTGTGTTGACCTAGTTATTGATGGTCATAAGTCTTAGGATTTAATGTATGTCCCTGTCTAAAATTCTAGGATCATTAGGGTAATTTTGAGGTCTAAAATGGGCCTCCTAAGAAAAACGTACAACCAAAATAAAATTTATAAGAACCAATAGGATTCAAGATGATGATGTCAACCATGGGGGATGATTCACCATTTTTGGAGTAAAAAAGTAAAAAGATTATAAAATAATAAAATAATAAATCTACTTTTTCAACTTGTATTTTGGACTTATCTCCCCAAGGCTTGGCTCAAATTTCGAGTGGGATTACTCGTTGGATGCAAAATTAAATTCCTCATCCAAAGAGTACCATTGTTGCATACTTTCGATGGACCCTACTACACGAAAAAACGTGATTGCAATCACGTTTTTCACGTATTTCTCATTTTTCGTGTATTAGGGTCCATTGAAAGTATGCAACATGGGTACTCTTTGGATGAGGAATAAAATTTTGCATCCAACAAGTGTTTCCACTCAAAATTTGAGTAAACCCATAAGGAGATAAGTTGAAAATATGAGTTGAAAATATATTTTTTTTCTTTTTTTCCTCTAAAATTTGATGATGTAATCTAATCTTATTTTATTATTTCCACTATTATTTTATAATTTCCTTAAGAGGCCCATTTTAGACCTCAAAATTCCCCTAATAGATGATATTTGGAAATCTAGGTTTTTGCGGCTAAACCCTAATAGTAGTTAAATTATCTAGTATGTGTGATATAACAATGTGAGATCTATTTATATAATGATTGCTGAGATTGTAAAAATGAAATTCTAGGGCTTTGGAGTTAAACCTTAGTAGAAGTAAAAATATCTGATGTATGATGACAATATGGTGATTTGAGATTTGTGTAAGATTGTTGAAAACCAAGTTTTAGTCATGTTTGATGGTTAATTTAAAATCTAGGGACTTCAACTAGCCCTATTGATAGTCGTTCAAGTTGATGACTAAGCTGCAATTGGTTTTGAATTATTCATTTGGATGAAATCTAAGATTTGCATGAATCCTTAGTGGAAAATTTAACATATGAATTCTGAAAGTTGTTAGATGCCTTGTAGATCTATATTTGTTTTAATTGTTTCTAGGGTTTTCTATATGTTGTAGTAGGGTATGTTACACCTTTGAAAGAAACATTGAAACCCTAGATGGAAAGAAATTTGTTATGACGTAGTCTAGTGTTTATGGAAAAGTTCCTAGCAAGATGTTGAAGAGTATATGTTTCTTGTTTGTGATCAAGTTGGGTATCTAATATGTATAAAGTTGAAATACTTCTATGATTATGACATGGCTAACTTCATACTTCTATATATTTGGTTTTACTTGTTATCTAAATTGTGTAGGTACACAATCTATCTTTAGTGTGGTGAAGATGCTCATTGATGTGATAAGCATGATGATGATAATGATACCTTCAATGAAATGGTTGGAAGCCACAAAATATTCTCTAATGAAGAAAAGAAGAAGTTGATCTCCTTGAGGAAGCATGAATAGAAGATATCACCCTAAGATTAAGAGGGAGTCCGGATAAAGAGATGCTCCTTGGTTGAGAGGGAGGGCATAGCTTGGTTTTGATGAAAGAATAAATTTAAGAGGATATGTTGTTGTACGAGAAGTAAGAAAGGAAGGTGTATGATTGAGGATAGATTTTGTGGGTACAAAATCTTCAATATGGTGAAGATGCATGTTGATGTGATAAGCATGATGAGGATAATGATAACTCTGATGAAATGGTTGGAAGCCATGAAAGATTCTACAATGATGAAAAGAAGAAGTTGATCTCCGTGAGGAAGCATGAATAAAAGAGATCTCCCTAAGATTAAGAGGGAGTCTAGATAAAGAGATGCTCCGTGGTTGAGAGGGAGGGAATAGCTTGGTTTTGATTAAAGAATGAATTTCAGAGGATATGTTGTTGCATGAGAAGTAGGAAAGGAGGGTGTATGATTGAGAAATCTTCTGTCAGAGATTCGTTTGATAGCCCTACTATGAAAAGTTAAGAAGCAACATCAAGTTTTTTGGAAGACCCCAAAGGTTTGTATTTAGTTATGTACATATGAAAGTATATTATTGATTAGGGTGGTGTTTGTACAAATGAATCTCTTGAAGGTTTTGATAGCATGTTGGTTACCAATCAATTTGATTGGGAGAGATTGGTTATCCTTGATAAGTTGGATCTAGGAGTGTTTAGGGTTTATGAGTGAAGAATTTCCTGGGAGGACATCTGGTCAACACTTTGTGTTGATGTCTAGGTCCTGAAGTTGGAAAAGATGGTGTTAATTCTAGAGCTTTGTTTTTGGATACACACCTAGATCTTTGGGTTAGTGGTTAGCACGTAAGCTTGATGGTGCCTAGAGAGGCTGAAAGCTTGAGTCCATCTTAGTCCCACCCAAATAGACTGCCCAAGTCAAGAATTTATTCCATGGCAATGTGGTGCCTAAATTTCTTCATGGTTCATATAGTTGAGATCTTCCTTGTACTTGTATATGATGAATACCTCCCTAGTTAAGAGGGTGTGTTGGAAAATGTAACTAGGTTTGGTCTTCATGAAATGTATTTGAGTCATCTTGTAATGCACTTGTCAAAAGAATAAAGAAAAGAATTATTATTATTATTATTGTGACTAATTGAAGAATGGTTTCATGCTTGGGTCACCATGTTATAGGTCAAATTCCCCATTGAGGACTTTTAGGATTTATTCTGGTCAATAGAGTCATTGTACTTTTAAAGAGACCCTTCTTGGGATTTTGAATTATGTAAAAAGCTTAAGTATTAAGTCAAATGTAATTTATGTATCATCCACATCAAGTCGGCCTAGAAGAGATCAAGTCAGCCTAAGGACATCAATTTGACCTTCCTTGAAGCCTATAAATAAAATCCTGTCGAATTCATTTAGGGCACACACTCTCACAAGGAAATTTGATATCTCTTGAAGTTAGAAGAAGTGTGAAGTCTAAGAAGAAGGGGCAGGAAGTGTGAGTTGGGTGGAGTCTAAGGAGAAGAAGGAAAATGAAATTTTGGTATCTCTCTCTCTATTTCGTGCCCTAGTTTGGGAGATCGAAGTCTTCCAAGTTTTGTTGATGCTGAAAGATGTTACATAGTTGAAGTTTCTAGAAGAGAGGCCAAAGATCTGGGAGGTTGACTTGGTGTGGAAGGAAGGTCTGGTCTTTGTCTAGGGTGAAGAGTCTGAAAGTATACTATTCAAAGGAAGATACTTTTGACTGGGTTTTCCCTTCAAGGGGGGTTTTTCATAGTGCCTATATCTGGTGTCCATTGTTTTATGTGATTTCGCTTTGGTAATTGCTTGATGAAATAAATAAATAAGATATAAATAAAACTTAATAAGAAGTCAAGAACATCATAAGTAATTATCAATTATAAGAAAATCTTTCTGCCTTTCCGATTTTCTGACGGCTCATTCCCCTAATTCCCACTTCGTTCCATCACTATATCATTTTCAACCTACCACTTGATGGATGTAGCATAGAAATGTCACCCCATTTAAAGGTTGAAACCACCCAATAGGTTCATTGATTAACCCCCTCACTAAAGTTGGTGAAACTTGTACATGCCAAAGCCCACAATGGAAGGGCACACCACCCATGAAGTGCCTCAGCTAAAAGGTCAAATAATTTAAAAGAAAACTTTAACACAGGGTTAAATTTGTAAAGTTTGATGGCACCTATCGATATTTGTTAACAACTCTACAAAGGGAAGACATTCTGGGTTTTCTAGAAAACATATTTTTATGGGAGCCATTTAATAACAAGAATCATATTTCTATAATTCTCTTTTTGATGGAAATTATTTTTCGTCAAAAATGGGTTTTTATAAACCATAATTGGCCCTCTTAGTTTGTATATGGAGAGGCTCTTTATTTTAATTAAATAAAAAAAGGAGGCTCGATGCCCCTAATTGATGCCATAGATATGGACATAGATCAAAATTACAAGCCACCAAGAGGAGGAGCTCTTAGTGGGGCCAAGGTAGTGAACAAAGCATTGGAAAAATATCAAGGCATCAAGGTTTGTCGTTTAATAGTCATATTCCACAAAAGGAAACCCACACACAAGGTATGAAGTGAAGGAGGGTCTCACTAACCATTGGCACGATAAGTCAATGTATGCTCTCATCCTTGGGAAAATGAACATGTAAAAAGGTATTCATCTGGTCAATATGGGATAATCTTTGCAACTATTATTATAAAAAGGGGTCGACACTGTCTTGTCAACTCTTATAAGTCATAAAATAGATGTTAAAGCTAACCAAATCTTGTGCTCATACAAGGTATTAATGAGAGAAGACCCCATGTACTATACAAAGTGATGGAAGGTAATATGATGGTAAGTGCACATTAATGCTAAGGAGTTTGCCTTTGCAAGGCAACAAATCAATCATCTCCTCGTTGAGAATCAGAGGTTGTCTTTAGCTAGTTCTAATAGGAAGGAGCTCAAAGAAACAATATTTGAAGAAATTCATTGATTAGGAAACATCATGCACCAGTTATATGAGGAAATGACCACCCTTCACAAGGTGTTCATGCCCTTGCATGTAATACAAAAGTAGCCACGAGAGAATGTAAAAATATTTAAGATAGTTTATATAACAATTAATTCAATCCAAGAATGGGGCACTAAGTACTTGTATGCACCATTAGAATTGGTTATGAATACAAGGAAGCATGTTGAGTTTTACAGACTTTAAGTCAGAATGCTTATACATGGTAATAAACAATGCAACACTTATGTTACCAACACCATATCTGCCTACTCCCGACTGTAGAATTGATTAGACTCCTTGGTATGAGTGCACAAGATACCTTCCATTGGAACATTCATAGAAACAAAGGGGATAAATTTTTTCAAGAAAGAGATCGAAGGATTCTTAGCAACTTGAGATAGGTGACCACTAAGGAATATTTAGAGATCACACAAGACAACAGTTTACAATTTGTAGTTAGACCTGCCAAGTTGAATATGAAGTTGTTCTTATTCTCGAACAATATTCAAACCAATTCCAAGACCATTTATTCAGAAATAATGGAAGGAAGAGTTAGATTAATCCAAATCTTCCATAAAAGGTTGAAAAGGTAGCAACAGAGTACAAGGCCTAGCACCAACATGTCACATCTGAACTACACGTAGCAGTTGTCGAGCTACAGTTTCCTCAAGCTCAAGCATGATGTATTTATTTTGTCTTATTAGGACTTGGCTACATTTTTTCTTATGTAATTTTGTATTTCAAAAATAATAAGGTAAATGCAAGTGGAAGTCCTAGAGTCATGGGAAATATGAAGAGTCATTAGGTAGAATAAGAACAAAAGAAGCTCAAGATTCATGAGGGAGATCAAAGGTCACAAGGGGAGGTGAAATGTCACCTCATTTGTTATAAGTAAACCCTCATAACTCAAGCAAAGGGCTAGGAACTACGGATTTGGAGCCTTGGCTTATCTAGCTTAGCATAGGAGTGAATATCATTTTTTTGGAAAAGAAAGTGGTAGATTCAAGTTCCACTATTGAGCTAGCTTTATATCATTGTATTGTGTACTTGGAACTTCCACTTAATCATTTGAAACTCTCAGAACCAACACAGTTTCATGCATGTATCATGGATATTTAAGACTATTATTTAATGTTGATGATATATGTTATTTCATACATGTTAAGGTCAATGAACTAATTTGCCAGCTTTAGTATATATCTTATTCAATGTGTGTTGTATTTTCTTTGATGATCATTATTATCTTGTGAACTATTTTGCAGGTTAATTAATGATTCTTTCATACATGTCTATCTCTTTTAGAATGGCAATACTATTTTCCTTTTAGAGGCTCGCTCTCTTTCCTCCTTACGTGAAAGGACCTCCTATGCATAAAAATTGACATTCCACAAAGTTTACTCACTTGATGTCCCCAAAGTTATGTGCATGCCCTATTATGTTGTTTATTGTAGCCAAGGCTCATCTATAAGATCATAATTATGGTGGTCAAGTCTATTGCCCGGATGGGTCTCCTACTCTAAATGGTGTGAGGTCTAATTGGAACTTCATACTGAGGAGACCCCCTCCCTGTTGTCAACATCCAACATCGTCAATAGAATCCAAAGAAAAAGTGGTTATAGTGGCCAGATGGATGCATTCCAAATTTGGTGCCTATTGCCTCAAAATTTCATAGGTATTATGAGGGTAGCTCATGAGGTAAGAAAGTAGACCAAGTGATAACAATGTGGTGTGGCCCACATTCACCACAACCACTACCTATTGATATTTTGTGGACTTTCACCACTAGGTAGCCTTCCCTTTATAGCTAAGTAACCTAAAGGATATTCTAATTTCAAAGAGGAAGGTCACAAGATACATTTATAGAGGACAACTATTTCTAAGAACAAGGCTCAACAAGCATGTTCGGGAAATGCACATCCTATAATAAGGCCTATTTTGGGCAAAAATGATCCAGGGGTTGCGAAATAGCAAGACAAAAGGGCACACCTAGAAATACAATGACAAGAAAAGGTTTCCAAACAATGAATACTATAATTCATTGGAACAAGAAGCCTTGAATAAACCCCAAGTTGAAGCATAGGGAAAACTATGGATTTTTATAGGGAAATATCCACCTAATTTAGCCTTGACATGGATGGATTAGCCACACTAACATGCTAATTTTAAGGAAACTAACACTCCCAATGTTGAATTCTTCTACAAGCCAACACCTTCAACCCTATTCCAATTTGTGCCCTAGCCCTAACTAGCAGGTTATCCTTAAGGGGTTGAAAATAAGATTAAGAGAAAGAAAGTAAGATATAAAGTATGTTTTATGTATGATCAACAAAGTGACAAGACCAACTCCTACTCCTTTGGATGATGCATTCTATGGGAGTAAAAAATATTTCATGTCTTGGTAAGCAGTAAGGCAATGATGAAATCCTAGCCCTCAAAGCCCTAACTATCACTTTTGTCAGGGAACAAAAGGAATTGGGAGAGAAAGTTTGACTACTCACCAATGGGAACGCCATTCACATTCCATAGGTGAGAAATGCATACAATTCTATCATCTAGATTCCATACAATTGATTTTCAACAATAGCTAGCACAAAAGAAATGCTTTATAATCATCTATTCCATACATTAGATGAAAAAATAAATATTTATCACATACAAGTTACACTTACAAAATAGGATGCATGAACATACCTTTATTGCTACATAATTACATCTCCAAGACTAGAGAAATAGCTCCAAATAGAAAAATACCATAGAGACAAATCTCCACAGTAACACAAGAAGGCTAAAAATATCCAAGATGGCAAAAATAAGTCACAAGTGATGATGATCCAATACAATGAGCATATCCTCTATATATATATGATTATTAAGACTAATAATTAGCCTAAAAATCACCTAAAACAAGTTTTATGCTAGAATTCCCTTAGGTTATAGGCGAACCCACTAGCTTGATCAAAATATGCCCTAATTTTCCCACTCATGTGAGTTGTAAGCTCTCTCAAGTTGATGCCATCAATAATAAATGCTCCAAATCCCTTGTCGAGGGGTGATGGGGTGTCCAAGATGGTGTACATGCATGTGAAGTACATGATTTGAGGGTTGGCCCTGAAATTCACCTCATATCCTCCCATGGGATCCCAAGATCTATTCCATATACTAAAAAGTGGCCTCCATGGTCTCTAAATGCTAAAACTAGCCTCCTCTCCCCTAGCATTAGGGAATCCTCTAATGTAGCCAACCCTCCCTAATATCACAGTGTGACACCATCCTCATCTAGACTGAAACATAACTACTTCCCTCAATTTGTATCAAACCCAGCCTGAGGGAATGTTGAGCCTAGCTTTGTCTTCTTGAAGGATACTCAAATCTTGATTGAAGTCAACCAACATCCTGGGTATTGGAGGAGCTCTGGAACATGTGTCAAATGATGATGCTACTAGGAGACTCCAAAATCTCAATGATTCACTTATCAGTGCCAGAGTACTACTTAAAAGGGATTGGGTACTATTGAGTAGGTGCCCAACACCTGGGTTGTTGAACCACCTAAAAAAAAACAAAGATTATAGTGAAAGCAACAAGTCATTGGGAATGAAGATCGATAATGCATCTAAGAAAACTAAACTTGATTTTTAAAGGAAATTTAATACTTCAAACAAGCATCCCTTTCCAAAATAGAGACCAAGATCTCACAAAGGTGTTTTCTCCCAAGGTAGGGGTGGCTAAAGGTAAAAATTATTAGGTGCTTCCAACCCCTAAGGGGAAGTAATAATTCCCAGGTATACCCTTCAATTGATAGGTGTTAGTGAAAAATAATGATGGTAATGGAGAGGAAAAAATTTCATGGCAAGTGTAATGGTCAAAGGAACCAACTGATGGGGGTGTCTAAATCTTGAGTGTATATATGTGAGGAGGAGCATTTTTGGATGCATGAGATACCAGCTTGGCCATTGTTTTTCCACACATCTTGTGCATATGTTACTTCGTCTTGATTTTTCCTGTATTATTGCTTATAGCTCAAGCGTTAAAGTTTTCTTTGTATGATATAGCAATTTTATTACCCCTAAGATGAGTTTGTTTATTACTTATCAATCTTCCTTTGATGTAATGGAGAAACATGTGCTCAGAACTGGGTGATAGCTAAGTGAGTCAGGTAGAGTTCATGCTAGGCTTTTTCCCAGATGCTAATATTTATGTCCCTAGACATCCTTTGGACATTGATTTTTCTTTCTTTTATTTCATTATGGCAATGCTTTTCTCTTTCCATTTCTTTCAGTTACATCAACCTCCTAGAGAAAATTTCCTGGGCCCAACCCAAGGGGTATGTGGACATATGAGTGCCAAATATAAAAGAACTAATGACAAGCTGCACCCGAAGAATGGAGGTGAAGTATAGGGCTTATAACGTAAAATGAAAGGTGTTAATTATGACATAGGAGAGATGGAACTATGTTATCTCAATCATGGCTTCCCAGGTAGTGCCCAAATTATATCGAAAGGGCCTTAAGGGATGTCCCACTAGAACAAGGTAAAAAATTGACCCCCATGGTCAGGTGAGAGGAGAAGAATGTGGTCAAGGTTTGTCAATGCCCATATCACACCATAATCCATAATAAATGCCCAAAAATAAATAAGTGTAAGCCCTTGACTGCAAAATGATTAAAGTACATTTTGAGTAGCATCCAAACTTTGTCCAAGTGCTAATGTTGGATGGGTTAGAATAAAATGAATGACACATTTGATGAAGGCACATGGCATATCATCACCTAATGGTTGTTGGAAGGGGTTGTTAGCTATCTGTATGATTAGTTGGCTGTCAAAAGTAGGATAATTTTTTTCTCCTATGGGGTTAACACTATGGTGGGTAGAATTTTGCTCCAACTAGGGGACATGAGCTCACCCTAGAGAGCATTATTTAATAGATCAAATGGGGATTTCATGAGAAATCCAACAATCCCTGGGCTCACATACTTGTAACCTGCACATTCCAATCAACTTGATTAGGAGCATGTGCACTAGGTGTAGGTTATCACCATGTTTTATATGAAGACATAAATTCGTAACAAAAATAAAATATAGGCTAAGTGAGATATAATCTATTACGAAACATAATATGAAAATGGAAGATGTTAGAATGCTCACATAATATGCAATGCAACTAACTATTATGCATGATTATATAACATGTTGACTAAGTATAATCATGAGAAAGAACGAGAAAACATCACCTCCTAAGGAAAATTTCCTAGGACTAACGCAAGGTATGTGGACATATGAGTGCCAAATATCAAAGAACCAATGACAAGCTGCACCTGAAGAATGAAGGTGAGATATAGGGCTTATAATGTAAAATGAAAGGTATTAATTATGACATAGGAGAGATGGAACTATGTTATCTCATCATGGCTTCCCAGGTAGTGCTCAAACTATATCAAAAGGGCCTTAAGGGATGTCCCACTAGAACAAGGTAAAAAATTAACCCCCATGGTCAGGTGAGAGAAGAAGAATGTGGTCAAGGTTTGTCAATGTCCATATCACACCATAATCCATAATAAATTCCCAAAAAGAAACAAGTGTAAGCCCCTGATTGCAAAATGGTCAAAGTACATTTTGAGTAGCATCCAACCTTTGTCCAAGTGATAATGTTGGATGGGTGAGAAGAAAATGAATGATACATGTGATGGAGGCACATGGCATATCATCACCTAATGGTTGTTGGAAGGGGTTGTTAGCTATCTGTATGATTATTTGGCTGTCAAAAGTAGGATAAATTATTTCTCCTATGGGGTTACCCACTATGGTGGGTAGAATTTTGCTCCAACTAGGGGACATGAGCTCACCCTAGAGTGCATTATTTAATAGATCGAATGGGGATTTCATGAGAAATCCAACAATCCCTGGGCTCACATACTTGTAACCTGCACATTCCAATCAACTTGATTAGGAGCATGTGCACTAGGTGTAGGTTATCACCATGTTTTATATGAAGACATAAATACGTACAAAAAATAAAATATAGGCTAAGTGAGATATAATCTATTACGAAACATAATATGAAAATGGAAGATGTTAGAATGCTCACATAATATGCAATGCAACTAACTATTATGCATGATTATATAACATGTTGACTAAGTATAATCATGAGAAAGAACAAGAAAACATCACAATCCATAGCATAACATTCACATATTAAGTCACATGGGTGGGAGGTGGGAAAATAAATTTCCATGGATCATTTTCACTATGATAAGAAAGGGGAGAGAATGAAAAAGGGGAATCCAAATTTAGATCACTCCCGCTAATCCTTTCTTGTAACCTAAGTATGGAGTAATAAATGATCAACTTCATGAACTTTTTCTGAATAACTATCTCATGAATAAAACTCTAAATGATGTCCTTAGGGACATGCTAAGAGTGTAATGATGGGAAATATCAATGGATGACAAGATCTAGACAACTAGGTTTCTTGCCACAAGAAACAAATTCAAAAGTTTCAATAAATGGTCGCTCATCATGCTAAAACATTATGTGACCTAAATATGACTAAGGGACTATCAAAGGAATATATAAGGATGAGATCTAAGGATGGCTCAAGTAAATCAACAACCATATCTTCTCGATTACATGAAATGAAAGAGAGGAAATTTTATTATCAACATCATCATCATTATCATAAATCATTTCCTTCTCAATATCATGGCTATTCATATCCCAATTCCCTTATTTGGTACGTATAAAATCATAAATTTCAATCTTTTGGGAAATCACGAGGTAACCATTTTCAAGGTCTTCGTAAAGTGCATCATCAAACTTAACATTCATGAAAAGGGTGGATTCTTCCTCAAGTCCAGTTAACAAGGCATCATCTTCAGCATGATCCACACCATGCTTCCTTCTTTGATCATCTTCGAGGTGACTTTCAATGTGTTCAGCTGGATGATCCAAAAATAGCTCATTTTTATCATGGTATTCTTCTTCCACATAACCTTGATTTATTTCATCATTAGAATGATCAATAATTTCTCAAACATGATCTACTTGATAATCATGGGTGATGTCCTCTTTTGGATGGAAATTATCTTATTCAAAATGACCAAGTAGGCATCCCTCTTGGATGGATAAAACTAAATCCTTAAGGATATCTTCAAAATTACAGCATGACCCCCATTACTTATGAAACTTTTCAATAATTATCCTAATGAAGGGATGATTTTGGGCTTAGAAGAAAATTTAAGCCTCTCTTTGATCAACCCAAAAATAGTTAATGAACAATGTCATGAGTGCATCCACCTGAACCATATTGATGCCTAAAACATACGTGATAAATTTTTAAATATGATCCACAACTAGGTAAGGATCAATAATAAATTTTAGAACATCTGTCATAGAATTTGTATCACAATGATTTAGATACCCTAAGATTTACTAGACATCCAATGTAAGGAATATCTCATGTAGAACCCAAGGATCTAATTCCTTGAGTCTTGCATAAAACCAAATGGGGAGTCACTAGGGTGGATTCAAACTTCCTTAAGAGATGCTTGATTCACCTTGTTTTCATTCAGATTGTACATGCATGGTGCGACTATGACTCAGGTCGGGGGTTGTCACTCTGATCCCTAACGTCTCCTTTCTAGATGTCTCCTAATAAAATGCTATGGGGTGTAGTCCGTATGGAAGATAGAAATTCAAGACTTGCTGGAAACCAATGAGCCCAGGAGACGTGATTGACTTAACAAGATTTATATATTATATTAGATTTAGATGTGATACCAATGTCTTATGGAGTTAATTTCTTACTTTATATCAATTAAAGACAAAGTAACAGGATGAACAACCATTGCTTGAATTTAACAGCAAAGCAGATCTCCTAGACCAAACTTCTTCTCCGACTATCTTCAAAAGGACGAACACAATAGATCGTAAAGCTAAGACACCAATGTCCCAAGAACCAGAAGAGATGAAGGAGATGCAAGATAAAGAAAGTTGGAAGACAGTAGAGAAAGAAAAGAAAGCTACAACACCAATCTCGCTAAGAAAGACGGGGAGCTAGATAATTAAAAACTAAGAAAATTATAGGTCTGATAAACCAATTTGGTCTCAGTGGACGTCAACCACCAACATCATCATCATCATCATCATCATCATCATGTTATGAAAATCATAAGACTTATGTGTGATGTAAGGATCTTGGTTACTTTTAATTAAATGCATATTCCAGGTGTATTCTTCCTCTTAACTATTTTGAAGCTAGTCTCTAGAGTAGGTTGTGAGAAACAGGCCAACGGGAAGAAAGCAAAGACTTGATTAACAATACCTCCCCTCAAGTACTAACCACCTGGTGAATACGATGTTGCAGAAACTGTGGCCCTGACGACTACAAGGTCACTGTGTTAACTAATAAAGAGGTGCTAGGCTTCTCAAGCTATATGAGAAAGGTGGTCTTATTCTCTATCAACTGAGCTCATACTTGTAGGTAAGTTATTAAATGCAAGACTAGTTTAAGATGCTAATGCAAGATTATTGTGTTTTTTTGAGTTAAGATTGTTTAAAATTTCCTTAAGTACTTAGTTATTATTTGATTTATGCCCACAAGTACTTAACAATAGCAAGTAAAATACAATCTCATCAACAAGAATATGTGTCAAATTCCAAAAAGTGCCAATAGATACCCAAAAGGTACAATTGCTTAAATGTTTAAATTACAAGATATATGATATCAAAGACAAGAATAATTCATAGTACTATAAATCAAAATGATAATTAGAGCACTTAATCCACAGAGAAGAAGAAGAATCAATACACATATAACAGAGAAGAAGAATCAATACACATGAAACACAGAAGAATACTCTGGGGAAAGCCTTAGCTAAAAACCCCGCTATCTGTATTATCATACAAGTGGAAATATCTCAGGATTACACAAAGCTTTAGCTCTCACAACTATACAGCTCTCAGTACAATCCCTCTCACTGCTCATAGATAGAATAGATAACTCATATGCATCTCCTCTGCCCTCCAAGCCTCCTATTTCCTTGCGTTGTTTTCCTTGGGCGTTCCAGCTGTAACCTTGTGTGACACTAATCTCACACACTGCTCCAACACAATGTAAAACTGCACAAATCTCAAGGAATGAATTCCTTATGCATGTAAGAGATTTTCTTATAGGAAAATTCTTGCAACTGATAGTACATTATCCTTGCCTTTAATCTCAATTGGGTCTTTTTCTGAACTGACATGCATGAGTTATTTATGAGAGAATATTCAATTATCTGGAGTACACTAGTTTCATGCATGCATGCATTAACTAATTGAACTCACAATTAGTTCCTCAAATTGTTTGGAACTAATTTAACTGGACTTAACTCAGTTAACTGAGATAACTAGTTACAACTCAAATACAACTCATCCTTATCTCCTTAATTAAGGGATATCTTCCTCAATCAAATGGATAACTATTGCATGACTTCACAAAAACTTCTAACTTGAATTTCTCCAACTAATTAACTCAAGATGAATTTATTAATTATTTTTCAAGCCGCTGGTGAGACTAAATTCGAATTTTAATTCAACGACAAATTAAATTTGGAATATTCTTGTTGCCATATTTCAACACTCCCTCTCAAGAAGAAAGGGATTATCTGCCACCTCGATCCTATCTCTATGGAACTTGAATTTACACTTTGACAATGCCTTAGTCAAAATGTCAGCATCTTGCTCCTCGGTCGAAATATACTGCAATAACATGATCCTCCTCACCACATAGTCTTTGAGATGATGATACTGAATGTCAATGTGCTTGGAACTGTCATGAAATATGGGATTCTCATAGAGTTTGATACAAATTTGATTATCACAATAGATCACAGTTGGTTCCATCCTTTGATCAAACAAGCCAACTAGAATTTTCTGCATCCAAATGGCCTCACATGCTGCCTAAATTGCAGCCATGTATTCAACCTCTGATGAGTTTAGTGCAATAGACCTCCATTTCCTGCTATACCAAGAAACTGCAGCTAACCCAAGGTTGAAAATTCCTCCTGATGTGCTCTTCCGATTTGATGGACTGCCTACCCAATCTGCATCTGTGAATCCTTGTGGCTTCACTCCCTCTATCTGTCTGTACCATAATCCATACTGAGATGTGCCTATGAGGTATCTCAAAACATGCTTAGCTACCTTCCAAAACATCTTGGTAGACTAAACCATAGCTTGACTCAGTTGGTTCACCGCATAACACTAATCTAGTTGTGTGTTCACTAAATACATCAGTGAACCCACAAGCTGCTGATACATAGTAGCCTCTACTACTTCTCTTGAAGTAGCATCCTCCTTCCTCTAGTTACCTGCTAGAGGAATTTGCATGGGCTTGCACTTCTCCATGTGGAATCTCCTGAGTATCTCATTGGCATACTTGCCTTGAGACACAAACAACTCCCCATCCTTCTGCCACACTTCCAT
>APFE031691279.1:20321-32773 GCA_000404065.3 Pinus taeda | reverse complement strand
CATCTGTGCTGATAGTGCCAACATCGATTTGATAGATGAGTACCTTGCTACAGGAGAAAAAGTCTCATCATAGTCAATCCCCTCGACCTGTGAGAAACCACGGGCAACAAATCTTGCCTTGTGTTTCTCCACACTACCATCAGTAGCTTTATTTACCTTGTAAAGCCAATGGGAACTCACAATTGACTTGTTCTCCGGTCTTGGAACCACGTCCCAAACATTGTTCTGAACTATGGAGTCATACTCCTCCACCATAACATCAACCCAAATCGACTACTGCACTGCTTCCTCAAAGGAAGATGGTTCAGTCTCAACACATTCCCCAACAAGGGCCATGTATCTAGTGTACCTAGCAGGTGAGCTCCTCTGTCTACACTAAGAAGATGGTTCTCCCACATTCTCTCTCGCATCCGACAACAATCTGTCAGCTTCTCTTGTGTGCTTTCATCCCTCTCTGGAAGACTCTACTTGAGTGGATGTCTGCACTCCTGGAACCTCTACATGCGGTTGCTCCTCATCAGTCTGAGGCTCCTCCTCCTTAGGAACCAAAATTTCCTCCACAACCTATAGTTGGAGCTCCCTCTCAAGGGAAACTCGCATGGCCTTCTGCTCATCAAACTTGAGACCTCTACAAACCACTGTCCTTCGACTGGTAGGAAAGTACACCCGATAGTTGTGAGGTGTATCAGTGTACCCTACAAGTATTTCCCAACTTAGCTGTCAGCTCAAGTTTCTTCCGACCATCCTTGGTCACATGGCAATATACCGATGAGCCAAAGATCCTGAAGTGACCCACATCTAGTCTTTTCCTGGAGAAGGCTTCCTTTGGTGTCTTCATCCCAAGAATGCGATGTGGGCTTCTATTCTACAAATAGACCGTCGTGTTGCATGCCTCATCCCATAAATGAAGTGGTAGGCCTTGGTCATGCAAAATCACCCGAGCTGCCCCCACAATCATTCTGTTCTTCCTCTTAGCCACTCCATTCTGTTGTGGGTTATGAGGTGCCGTCAACTCCCGTTTAATTCCTTTCACTGCATAGAAGCCCTTAAACTCTTGAGAGACATATTCTCCACCATTGTCGCTTCTTAAGGCATTGATCTTCTTCCCTAATTCTTTCTCAACCAAAGCTTTGAACTCACAAAACTTTGAGAAGGTTTGATCCTTCTTATGCATGAAATAGATCCAACATTTATGAGAAAAATCATTAATGAAAATCACATAATACCTTTATTGCCTGGTGGATGCTGTCGAGAATGGTCCACACACATCAGTATGAACTTTCTCGATGATTGCTTCAGCTCCACTGTCCCGATCATGAAAGGAAGACTTGGCATACTTTCCCAAGGTGCAACCTTTGCATGTGTCCACTTGCTCAAGTTTACCTTTGGGAAGTCTGGTAGGGATCTGTGGCATTATCTTCAAGGCCCCACAATGCAAGTGGCCCAACCACCTATGCCATAACTCTCCAATGTCTTGGCTTTGCACCAATTTCGCTTTCAAACTCAATGAAACACAGTCATCTACCTCTAGCTTATAGAGATTCTTCACTCGAATCCCAATCCTCTTGGTCTGACCCGTGGCTATGTGTCTCAGGAACACCTTTCCTTTACTGAAGACAACATCGTAGCTTTTGTCTTCCAACATCATGAATGATACCAAGTTCTTCTTCAGTCTAGGCACATACTTTACATCAGTCAGGGTGAGAGGAGCTCCATGCTCCCTCTGAAAAGCAACCGTGCCTTCTCCTGAAACACAGTACTTTCCATCATCGCCCATCTCTATGTGCATCTTGAGGTCTTTCTCCTCCAAGGTACTGAATAAACTTTTATCGCCAATCATGTGGAATGAGGCTCCACTGTCTAGATACCAAACACAACCCACCATCGATGAAACCATTCATGCGATGAGGGTAAAATCCAATTCAAACTGAGAGGCCAATGCCTCACCTTCTGATCCTTTCGAGGATCCCTTCTTGGATTTCTTCAATGGAAAATTAGTTGCATAATGGCCCACTTCAGGAAAATTAAAGCATCTCACTTTAGATTTGTCAATCTTCCTCCCTACATGAGAAGAAGTCAATTTGGAATGGGAAGCCTTCCCTTTCCCTTTCCTTGCCTTACTTGCTATGGCTAGATTTTCTTCATCATCATGCTTAAGATGAAGAACCATCTCTGATGCTCCTCCTGATTTCCTTCTGCATCAGATCTGACCACAGTTGTTCCCAATCCAGAAGTTTCTCTCTTCCATTCATAGAGTCCTGGTAGCTATGCTAGCTCTTAAGAAGACTGAGGAGAGCAAGACTCACCATATCATCATCGGCTATCATTATTCCCACACTACCAAGCTCATATCTACAGGTGGTGAGCTTGTTCAGATATGTATAAATAGTGTCGCCCTTCTCATACTTGATTTTCCGAAGCTTATCCTTGAGCGCCAGTTTCCTTTGGTCACTACTATTCTGATAGGGGTCCTTCAATGTCTTCCACATTGAAAACAGAGTCTCCTTCCCATGGAGACTCGAGACAATATGGTCTCGAACTCCCTCCAAAATAATCCTTCTCGCCTTCGCCACGCACTTCTTCCATTCAACCAATTCTTGTGCATTAGCTGCAGCTGGCTTGGGGATTTCTTGATCAATGAAATCATTGAAACTGTTGTCTTCTAATACCACTTCCATGTGATCCTTCCATGCTATGTAATTTGAGTTGCCATCCAATGCATACTTGAGTCTCAAGCCATTGAACGCCATTGGTGAACTCTGAGGTGTGATAAGAATTAAATTTTGTACCTGCAATCAAGAACTTCAAACTTCAAATTTCCATTCTCAGTATAATTTTTCACAACTTTGTTCACCTTTGCTCCAAAACCATGTAGAAATTCTCACTGTAGATTAAACTGATTATGCAATAGACTAAAGAAAAATACTTAATCTACTTCTACAATCAAACTTGCAGAAGCTTAATCGATTTGAGCAAGATCAAACATAACACATATAACCGAGAAGAAGAATAAATACACATGAAACACATAAGAATACTCTGGGGAAAGCCTCAGCTAAAAACCCCGCTATCTGTATTATCATACAAGTGGAAATATCTTAGGATTACACAAAGGTTTAGCTCTCATAGCTGTCCAACTCTTAGTACAATCTCTCTCGCTGCTCATAGATAGAATAGACAACTCATATGTCTTCTCCTCTGCCCTCCAAGCCTCCTATTTCCTTGCGCTATTTTCCCTGGGTGTTCCAGCTGTAACCTTGTGTGACATTGAGATCTCACACACTACTCCAACACATTGTAAAACTGTGCAAATCTCAAGGAATTACTTCCTTCTGCATGCAAGAGATTTTCTTGCTGGTAAATTCTTGTAAATAATAGTACACTGACCCTGCCTTTAATCTCAACTGAGTCCTTGTCTGGACTGACATGCATGAGTTATTTATGAGAGAATATTCAGTTATCTGGAGTACACTAGTTTCGTGCATGCATGCATTAACTAACTGAACTCACAATTAGTTCCTCGAACTGTTTGGAACTAACTTAACTGGACTTAACTCAGTTAACTAAGCTAACTAATTACAACTCAAATACAACTCATCCTTATCTCCTTAATTAAGGGATAACTTCCTCAATCAAAGGGATAATTGTTACATGACTTCACAAAAACTTCTAGCTTGAATTTCTCCAACTAATTAACTCAAGATGAATTAATTAATTATTTTTGAAGAAGCTGGCGAGATTAAATTCGAATTTTAATTCTCAATTTTAATTCAAGGACAAATTAAAATTGGAATATTCTTGTTGCCATATTTCAACATGCCAATTATTCGAGAGATGCTTAATTAAATTAGGAAATCTTCAAGGTAATAACTATTAGAAATTTAATACCAATGTAAAGTTATCATTCACCAATAGATATTAGCAATGAGATAAGAATGGAAATAATGAGAGCACTATTCGCCAAAGTTCACATCCCATTTAATTAGATCTTGAGATAAGTGATGTAACCATTCATATAACAAGATACCATTAGGTGCAAAATTTGGAGACTTTGAAACTCACAATGAACCACAAGTGTTAGTCCTCTTCTTAGCAATAATTCTCAAATCATTAAGAAACTTAATTGGAAACAATGCCTTTAATTATGAGCAATAGAGCACGAGCAAGTGAAATCACTTATGTCATATATGTTCTTATGATATTTAATAAGCAATAAGTAAATTCTATGATAACAGTAGACAAATTATGAGAGCAGTGAGCTACCAATGAGTAAACTTATAACAAATGTGTCAAACAACCCCAAAATTACTCAATTCCTTAAGAGCAATTTTAATAGGGATAAATAATGAGGAGGCTTATATCACTGGTATAGATCAAACCTTAAAATGTGCTTAAAACATAGATGACAGTCACCAAGATTATGAAATTTCACCCACAATAAAATTTCCCTATTTGTCCAATGATTAAGTTATGAAATTAGAAAATGTTTTAATGATTTTAGGGCATTCAAGTTAGTTTTTTTACCATTGCTATGATTTTATATTCTTGTTGTAGAAAACAATGAGGAAAAAAGGTCTATAGATCAAACCCTTGAGGCTCAAAGCCTTTGAGATGGAAGGAGTACTTGCCCACAATATCTCTTACCTATAAACACAAGATTTTGACTTCAATGCCTCTACAAAATACACCAAAAATCAATCCAAAAAACAATGATTACCCATAGGGATAGAAAAGGGAAGAATAAGCTAGATGAAGGGGAAATAAGGCCAAGAAGGCAAGACTCTAAGGCTTCTAAGGGCAAGACGGGTCATGACCAAGGGAAGAAAACATAATAGGCCTTTCGTCTAGACAAGAGAAGCCCAAAAAGGGTTGCAACTAGGAAATAGAGTCCTTAAAGACCTGCTGAGAGGAGGGAAAATCCCAAAAATGGTTGATGTCAAGGAGCAGAGCCCTGAAAAGGGCCTGCAACATAGATAGGATGGGAGGTCGAGTGCTGGAGGAGGCATTGAAGGAGAGGAGATGAGGGATGAATGTCAGTCGAGGGATAAGAAGGGATTGTAAAGAGGATAGGAGGTAGGCCAAGGTAGGGGATGAGAACTTTAGGGCTACGACTAAGCCCACAGGGCACAAAAATGCCCACGACAGAGAGAGGAAGGGTCATGGTCATCTCTAGGAGGCCAAACCAGGCCTGTGGCCAAGGGATAAAGGAACAAAAGGGAAGCATTTAGGGATTGAGGAGGACATTGGGCCTAAAGGACCTAAAAAAATTAAGGCCCTCACCAAAATTTGAATTTTTCATCAGATTTGCAATTTTGTCCAATTTCCTTTGATGTTGTCCCTGAAAAAATCCTAGGGAATCGATCTTAGCCCCAAGGACCTAAATCTAACTTCAACCCAACAAATCTTCTTCAATTTCACCTCCACAAATGAAAATACAGGTGCCCAAAACCCCAATATACACAAAAATTCAAAATAAACTCCAAACCTTAGCTGCAAACAAGGGTTATAAAATTATTTTACAAAAATTACTCTACAAAAATAATTTACAAGTTATATACAAATATTCAATGCTTGAAATATTTTTCAAAGAATAATTTTTTTATGATAATGACAATAACTTGATGTATTTCAAAAGGTAGATGTTAACCAGAGCCTTAGTGAAGTAAGAAAATCACATAAATTTCCTAGTACCCAAACAAGGTCAGCGTGTTCCCACAGTTTGTGAACTTGGAGGCCAAGGGTTGGAGAACCAACAAACTCTATATATTTCTTAATAGAAGTTTGTTAGGTCATACAATGAATTAGGTCACCTAAGATAAGCCCAAAACTTACTAATAGAATGTTCCTATAATCTACAAATTAATTCATATAATATTGAAGCACAATATAGGAAATCACATTCCAACACGTACCATAGATCAATGAGACAAAGACACCATGAATTGTACCCTAAAGTCCTTTATTATGAATTTCAAACTTTCCCAGCAGAACAATGGCTTCACAATAGTGTTAAAAAATTACATTTAGACCATAATCACTAACATTTTGATCTTGAGAAGCAAATGGCTTCTAATTTATAGATGAATCCTCCAAGTGGAAAATAATGACTAGTTTGGCTTGATCCTCGACAAAATAATCTTGATCGTTGATAAATACTTGATCAACTTTTAATCTCTGTCGTCGAAAATAATTATTTTTGAGTAATTTTCGAATTTATCATTAAAACCATTTTTTATTAATCCAAAAATAATTATTTTAGATTAATTTCCTCAAAACTTTAATTTTGACTTAACCACCAAGGTCCAGGGGCTTAATTTTTCTTAAAATATCCAATTTTTCCTTGGGACGAGACCTCCAAAATTTGACTTATTTATGACCCGCGAATATTTTGGTCATTTACCATTTGGAGAAATTAATTTCTCTAATTTTAATTTTTTGACTCTAAATTAATTAAGTTTCTCGCTTAGGATTTAATTTTATTTTTACCAAAAAATTAATTAACTGACACTTGAGGGGATTAATTATTTTTCCACTTTCTAATACTTTAGCCATGGTTTTTTATTGTGAGGGACCATGCACTAAAATATTTTTTACATCAGATAATCACATTTCAACCCTCAAAGGGGGAATACCCATTCATTATAGACCTTCATAATTTTTACCCGCTTCTGCGACACAATATGATCTAGTAGACCAAGTAATTTGTAATAAACTAATTTAGCCAATTAGCATAAATTATTCCCAAATCAGTTTTACAATTGACTTGACTAAAACACTAGCACTCACCTAAGGCCTTGTCAATAAATTCCACCATAGCTTTGGGGTTAAGGTTGGAGAGAAAAACTTTGTTAATCATCCGTGTTTAGAAACACAGATAACCAGTGAGACAAAAAACCTCCTAGGACAAGTGCATGGTCAAAGGGGCTAGTTGATGGAGTTGTCCACATCCAATGTATAGATGCGAGGAAGGTGATCAGTCATGGATGCATGATCTTCCATCTCTACCTTTGTTTTTCCACCCCTCTTGTGTGCCTTGAAATTCTTCGTAATTTTTCCTTGTATTATTACTTATAGCTCAAGGGTTAGAGCTTGCTTTGTATGATGTAGCCATTTTATTACCCATTTAGATGAGCTCGTTTATCACTCATCTGACTTGGGACATGAAAGGATTCCTTCTTTTGATGTAATGGATCAACATTTGCTCAACAACCAAGTTATGGCCAAATGAGTGAGGTAGAGCTCATGCCAAGATTTTCCACGTGCTACTATTTATGTCACTGACCATCCTTTTTATTTTGATTTTTCTTTCTATTATTTCATTGTGGTCATGTTTTTCTCTTTCCATTTCTTTTAGCTACATCATCCTCCCATAGAAATGTTCTCAGGCCCTACACAAGGTATGTGGACATATGAGTGCCAAATCGCAAAGAACCAATGACTAGTTGTACTAAAAAAAGGGAGGTGAAATATAGGCTTATGATGCAAGATGGTAGGTGTTAATTATGACATATGGGGAGATGGAACTACACTATCTCAATCATGACTTCCAAGGTAGTGCCCCTCCTACGTACCTAAAGGGCCTCATGGGTGGTCCCACTAGACTATGGTCTAAGATTGTCCCCCTTAGTGAGGTGAGAGAGAACTAATGCGGTTAAGTTCAATTAAAATTCCAAATAAGCCCATAATCCATACTAAGTTCCCAAAAACAAACAAGTGTAAGCAACTGATTGCAAAAATGATCAAAGTACCTTTTAAGTGGAAACCCACCTTTTTCTAAGTGCTAATGGTGGATGGGTTAGAAGCAAAAGGCAAATGTAAGTGGAAAAGGTGCATGGCATATCATCAACTAATGGTGGCTAGTAGGGGTTGTCTATCTCACTGACCAATATGCTATCATATGTAAGAGAAAATTTTTCTCCTATAGGGTTACCCATTTTGATGGGTAACAGTGCCAATGTTTTCTTTCCTCATATTGATATTTTTCTTTCAGTGCATAAGCTTCATTGACATAATACATCCCTCCTCCCTAACACCCCCATCAAAGCATAACTTCCACTTCTCTATATTGGATTATTTAATCTCTAGAATTTTCTCCATGGTTTTTATATTTCTACGGATAGTCTACAAGAAATTAATCTTGATCTTTCTAACTCTAGTCCTTGTTTCCTCCCTCCTCCTAGCTTACCAAATATTAATTGTTATGGATATAGTTAAAAATGATGAAATATATTCTTTTCTCATTAAGATAAGAATGTAACATCAACATTGGTTGTTATTGTTTGTAGGATTCCTCCCAAAAAGAGTTAAGTTCCCTAAGTAATTTTCCTGAAATAAATGCTCTTGAACCATAACCTTTGGTTTTATAGGAATTATTCCAAATCATTTGTCTTAAGCAAGTTCCTTAAATTTTGACTAGGTCATGTTGTTACATATCTTGAATATATGTACACCGCCATAGCCTTCCTTGTACTTCATTTATTTCCTTTTATCCATCTTCACCAAATTCTCCCAACCAATGTTTTTTTCATTTATTGGAGGTCATGGATTCCCAAACCAATTTAGCGCTTATGTAAACAAATTGTCCTAAGACACAAGGGCCTTTTTCTAGATTAGTTATTATTTAATGAAGATTACCTTTAATTATGTTGGTGGCCTTATAATATTTGGGAGGACTACCAATAGTGAAAACATATACAAGGGAATGACCTACAGAGTATATTCTTATGAGAAGCACCTTCCTTTCCATGGTTAGGAAGTGGAAGTTCCAACTATTTATTTTTTCCTCTAATTTCCTTCCCAAGATATATTTCTAAGAAAATTATCAACGAGAAGGGAACCATGATATTCTAACAGATGTATACCTCCTTAAAAGGAATAAAATGTAGACTATATCATTTTAGATATCCCTATAAGTATTAAAAGTAAAATAAAATATCTAGCTTGGTTAATTAGGGTGCCATAAGATAGAAAAAATATGTCAGACTCTATTAAAGGATTTGCAATTTTTAACTATTCGAAAAATAAGAAGTATAATATCATCTTCATTTGGGGTAGCATCAAATGTGATCTAGCCATAAAAAATTGGTGGAGAGGCTAAAACACATGAGATCTCCAAGGCCCATAAATGGTTTGGGCAGATTGTACCCAGTTTGGGAGATATTAGAATAATTAATATTTTTAATGGAGTTACTAAGTATAAACTTAGGAAAAGTAAAATATTTATGGGTATTAATATAAAACTAGGTTAGAAGATTCCAAAAGTCATGGATCAAGCCAAATCTAATCTTAGCCGTTGATTAGAGATTTAATCTCGGCCGTTGATGGACTAATACGAGAGTTATCAGTGATTCATTTAGCTAGAGAGGAGTTGATAAGAAAAAGTGAAGCAATGATCATCAATGAGTGGCAATGAGTACTGGACAGAGAGGCATAGACGGTACTGAGAGACTAGTGCAGAAGCAGGGAGAGCGATAGTAGCACTCAGTTCAAGCCACACGGAGCCCAGCAAAGATGATGTGGAGGCCAGAGGGACTGCGTTATCCACGTAGAAGGTCCCAATGGCTACGCAATGCCTTAGAGGGCTGATGCAAAGAGTCCTAGAGCTGACACAAGTCAGCATGAGGATGACACAGAGGCCAGAATGACCAGAGCTAAGCTTCAGAGTCGCCGGAGAGGGTTTTGTGGGAAAGGTTTTCTGAATGCCTATTTCTAAATATAGAGGTATTTTTGCCATGTATTTTTCTCTATTGGGTGAGCTGGTTAGGCACCCAGTTGTACTCAAGGAAATACTTCATAATAATAAACCCTCAGAATAGATGCACCAATTTTCGTGCATTCGGTTTTCCCAGGGACATTCGTCCAAAAATAACATGTCACTTATGTGCTTGTTTTCTTTCAGCTAATGATCTATAGATGTTGTAACTGTATCGTGTTTATTTCGGTATTTAAATGTTTTAAATAACTTATTTAGAATTCACAAGTAGAAGAAATAAACCAGCAGAATACAGATTAATTTTCTAATAGATATACTTAGAAAATTCAACATAATATTAGAGCATGGTTGCAGATCACAGGAGAGCTGAAGGCATCAATTGAGTGGAGCATTTGCAGCAGAATCAGCTGTCTCAAGTGATAGTAGCTGATACTTGTAGAAGTGACAGAGAAGGGTTGATGCGGAGGGATTGCATCATCAGTCCGGGACTCAGAGAGGCCAATGTAGAGGTTGAGGAGGGTAGAAATATGCTCATTCAGAGCCACGTTGAGGCCAGGAGGGCTAACACAGTTGGTTGAGGGAGTTGTTCTATTGGTGCCGGGATTGCATAGGGCCAGGAGGCTCAATCCTTCAGTTGTTGGGGCAAAGGAATTTGTGGGAAGTTTGTGGGAGCAAAATTGGTGGGGTACTGTAGTAAGAACAATACCTAATAGGGGAAAACCAAGGTAGAGGGAGTTGTTGTCGAGGCAGATTTCTAGACAAGGAATATGGATCAGTGTTGCAGTTGCATAGACGACTAGAGAGGAGAAACTTGATAGTTGGTAGAAGGATTTCAAGGAGGGAAATTAGGACTCAGAGGGAGTCCATAAGAGAACTTCCAGATGGGAAGTAGAGAGACTCGGAGGAGTCTGTTATGAAACCAACTCAAGAAAAAGATAGAAAAGATAGATCAACGCCTTAGAATTTCAGCCTCTTCGAGGGGGCAACCTCCTTTACATTACCTAAATGAACAATTCTTGGATGATTCAAATGAAAAAACCTCCTTTCTATATATAGGAGTCTAAGGAGTCATAATATAACCCAGCCGAGCTAACAATAATAATATAAAGCCACAAAAATAACAATAGAGGGATTCTGCGGGGCACAGTAATAACAATATGGGGGCAATAGGGTAACAACAATATTAATAAGGGGTACAACTACAATAGTAATGGGATAATCACTAGTATTATAGGGACCCAACATGCCCCTCTCCTTCAAAAAAGTGTTGTCCTCAATGCTTGAGTAGTTCTGGATAGTTCTGTATAAAATTCTCATCCTCCCATGTGGAATCTTCAACAGATAAGTTCTTCCACTTGATAAGATACTCCGAAATTGATCGATTTCATAGTTGTCGAGTTCTTGTTTCTGTGACTGCTTCCGGTTCCAATATAATTTTTCCTTCCTTGTCAATTTATGGCAATATTGTTTGAACTGGGAGCTTTTCGGCTATAAACTTCTTTAAACATGAAACATGGAAAATTGGGTGCAATCGAGAAGCTGCAGGAAGCTCCAATTTGTATGCCATAGTACCAATCTTTTGCAACACCTTGTACGGACCATAATACTTTGGTGATAATTTATTATCCTTCTTAGCTTGCTTGAGGGACATTTGCTTATATGGTTGTAGCCGTAGAAATACCCAATCACCTACATCAAAACTTCTTTCACTGCGATGTTGATCTGCCTGTTGTTTCATTCTATTCTGTGCCAACACGAGGTATCCTTTAAGAGTTGGAGGACTTGTTGTTGATGTTCGATGTGATGTTCCACTGCCTGAACCTTAGAATTTTCTCTTAAATATGATGTGATGGATGGTGGCTGATACCCATAAAGTGCCATAAATGGGGTCATTTTTGTTGCTGTATGGAAGGAAGTGTTATACCACCATTCAGCCAGAGGCAACCATTTGACCCATTGTGTCTGTTTATCAGATACAAAGCAACGAAGATATCCTTCCAAACATTTGTTTACTATCTCAGTTTTCCCATCAGATTGAGGATGATAAGATGAGCTATGAGCTAACTGAGTACCAAGACAAGAAAATAATTCTATCCAAAAAATTCCAGTGAAAATGGGATCTCTGTCACTTACAATAATCTTTGGTTTCCATGTAGCTTTTGAATTGTTTCCATAAATGCAGTAGAAACTGTACTAGCTTTAAATGGATGTGATAATGCACAAAAGTGTGCATACTTGGTAAGTCTGTCAACTACCACCATGATGACACTATTTCCCTCAGACTTGGGTAACCTGTGATAAAATCCATTGAAACCTCCTCCCAACGTTGGCTTGGAATGGATAAAGGTTGTAATAGACCCAGTGTTTTAATTGTTTCAACTTTATTTTGTTGGCAAACCAAACATTCCGCCACAAACTTTTGAATATCTGATTTAAGCCATCCCAAAAAAATTCCTTCTTAACCCTATGGTAAGTTTTTAAAAATCCGGAGTGCCCTCCTAAGGGAGAAGTGTGCAATTCCATAAGAATCTTTTGTTTTAGCTCGGAATTCTTACAGAGGTATAAGCGATCTTTGTACCATAACGAATCATTTTTCCAGCTAAATGTATCAGACGTACTGGAATCTTGTTGTAGCTTTCGAATAAGTGCCCACAGTTCTTCGTCATTCTTCCATTCCTCCCTTGCTTCGTTTATCCAATCTGGTTGGATAATAGAAATGGCGCACAACAATGCTTCCACA
>APFE031691279.1:0-19177 GCA_000404065.3 Pinus taeda | reverse complement strand
TAGAAAATTTCATGAAAAGTTCTTGAAAATTAAAAGCTATTGTACCTAAGGGTTGTAGCCATTGGACTCCTATACAACATCAGCACCTCCCATTGGAATGGAAAGCATTGGGCTAGTCAATACATATTCTCCCATGGATAGCTTGATATTATGCACTTTCCAGAGCAATTTATTGTTCCTCCATTTGCAATCATCACTTGACACTCTGGTGCTGGATATAGGAAGCAATTCAATTCTTTTGCTACCTTACAATGAATAAAATTGTGGTTGCTTCCTGAATCAATCAACACTATTACCTTTTTCTTCTTGATTTGTCCTTCTATCTTGATGGTTTGAGGAGTGGTAATTCCCGCCAATGCATTACAAGATATGGTCGGATTTATTTTTTCTTCATCTTGGCTTTGTTCCTGGAGTATATCCTCTTCTTTTGACCTTCTTGCTCCTTTTCTTCTTCCTCTTCACAATCTATGTAGAATAATTTCTTCTCTGCACACTTATGAGCTTTAGTGTATTTTTTATCACAACTGTAACAAAGCCCTTTTGCTCTTTTTTCTTCCAATTGTTGTGGTGTCAACCTTATAGGTTGTGGAAGACTAGGGGCAACAACACTTCCGTCTTTATAGTTCTGAGTGGTATGCTTCCTGGTTGCCATAATTTTGCTTTCCATTTTTCTTGCTAACCTGAATGCCTTCTCTAATGAATCAGGTTCCCAAAGGTGAACATCATGTTGGATATTATCTTTTAAGTACCCTATGAACACATCAATCCTATGCTCCTCTAGAATATCTTTTACCCTTATGTTCAATTTTTGGAACTCCTCAATGTGCTCCATTATTACACCCTTTTGTTTGAGACTTATCAATTGGCTAAAAAAAGTGTTGCTTTTTTTATCCTCATAATGTGCTATCAATTCTTCTGTAAAAATTGCCCAAGTGATTATTGTTTACGAGAGCAAAGCCATTGATACCATACAAATTGATTTGGTTCTAGATATAAAGTTGCCATACATACCTTTTGTGTGTTTTGGACATTATTGAGATCGAAAAATTGCTCCATCTGTAATATCCATGTTGCGGGATCCTTGCCATCAAAGTTCCTCATATCAATTTTTGGAATATGGTGGGTCTTCGATCCCACATTAGAGTCTATGGAATCATGATTAACATTTCTTTTGTTCTCATCATGAGTTTCCTTTAGTACCCTTTCACCATTAGTGACCATTTCTTGTAGCAACTTATTCATATTTATCTTCAATTCTCCCATCTTATCATCCATGCCATCAATTTTAGCATCCATGCCATTCACCTTAGCTTCCATGCCATCCATCTTAGATTCTACACCTTTCTTTAAACCATCCATCTTAGCTTCTACGTCTTTCCTTAAACCATCCATCTTAGGTTCTGTTGCTTTTTGTGCACGTGACACTTGTTGCACTTGCTCTTGTAATTTTGATATATCATATAGCATTTCTTCTTCTTCTTCATGAGTCATGCTAGAGCTTTCAAGTTCCTTACTAGGTGTTTGCATTTTCTTTCCTTGGGCATCAGTTACCGATAATAATGCTCTACTAGCCCTTTGAATTCCTTCAAAATAAATTTCCAAACCAATCTTAAGCAAAAATTTAAAAGAATCTACACACCTTTTTTTCACTTTGTAGGAGCTCGATATTGCCCCTGATGTATCTCTATAATTTTAGATCATCCAATTCTGGAATTGCAACCTGTGGTAGCCCTCAGTGTCCTCTTTCCAATGCCATCAGTCTGATCCAAATTGGATTCTCCAAGGAAGAGTTATGTGAAATCTCCCACAGTGACCTGATTATAGACTAGTTCAGTAGAGCGAACTTGTACGCCATGCCATGAATCACTATTTCGTCCTTTGGCTCTGAAAAAATATATACAAGAAACTACAGTCTGTCCTCTTTCTGCACCTTCTTACGAAATTTCAATCCAATGCTCAGAGAAAAAATTATGATGATTTCCCCAGGTCACCTGTTTGGAATGTAATTTAGGAGTCTGCAAAAAGACCAACTTCCTCAGATCATATCTCTGCAAATATAGCGCAAGAAGCTCTGAAATTCGGACCCAAGATTTAGTGTGATGTCTTTGCAAATGGGTTTTTTTTCGCTTCTAAAACATCGCAGAAAACAAGTTATAGCGAAAATTCTACGATGACCTATTTGGAGCAGCGAAACCCTAGAATCCAAAGCTCTGATACCAAATGTTATGAAACCAGCTCAAGAAAAAGATAGAAAAGATAGATAAACGCCTTAGAATTTTAGCCTCTTCGAGGGGGCAACCTCCTTTACATTACCTAAATGAACAATTATTGGATGATTCAAATGAAATAACCTCTTTTCTGTATATAGGAGTCTAAGGAGTCACAATATAACCCAACCGACCTAACAATAATAATATAAAGCCACAAAAATAAAAATAGAGAGATTCTGTGGGGCACAGTAATAACAATATGGGGGCAATAGGGGCACAAAAATATTAATAAGGGGTACAACTACAATAGTAATGGGATAATCACTAGTATTATAGGGACCCAACAGAGTTGAACCGAGAACTTCAAGGTGGGAAGTAGAGAGACTCAAAGAAGTTGACAGACAAGAGCAGAGAGATGGTTGTGAATGGGCTGAGGGATCAGGATAGGTTGGATGGAGCATCCAACTTTATGGTCTGGAAGGCTAGGGTCCTATCCATTCTAGATAGAGATCGTATCAAGGGCTTTGCCTTGAGATTAATGGCTCTCCCAGTTGAACTAGTAGCTAATGAAAGGTATGAGGAGGCAATGGCTAAGGAAAAGTGCATCATGCTTGATTGGGTCAAGGATAATGTGGTCCCACATATTGCCGAGAATGAAATGGAAAAGTAGATGTGGGATACTTTGAAGACATTGCACCAGCATACTTCCGTGCAGAAGAAGATGCTCCTGGAGAATCAGCTAAGGTCATACCAGATGCAGAAGGGAGAGGAGATAGATATCTTCCTCAGTCGGTTGAAGGAGATCCATGACCAACTGACTTCCATAGGGGCCATGCCAGATCAAGAGTTGATGGTGAGGACCACACTTAACACAGTCTCCAAGGAGTGTGAGACATTTGTCCAAAGCATACTAGGCATGGCGAGTCTTCCAGATTGGGAAGAATTGTGGGCAGCTCTTCGTCCAGAAGAGATCAAACAGTTGACCAAGATAGGGAGTAGCAACAAAGGGGTCAGGATCAAGAAGGAAGAGGAAGAGGATGCGGCTCTGGAATCTATGGGAAAGCAGGAGCAAAAGGAAGAAGAAGGACCTCTTCAAGGTCAAGTGTTTCCATTATGGGGAACTAGGTCACTATGCGGACCAGTGTCTGAGAAGGAAGAGTAAGGGAGAGGCTTTTGACTCGAAGGGAGTGCCAACGAGGGTGGAGAAAGAAGTTGAGGAGGATGACGATTGTGCCATGAGTGCTAATGTGCCACTTGCGAAGAAGTGGGGAGACATTGAGTTGTAGTCAGGAAGAATACAGGCGGTGAGGGGTAGGGTCCTTGAAGTACCCAACCTCTTGGATTATACCTTGCTATGGGAGCCTCGAAGAGGAGTAGTAGGATTGTCGGATGTCAGTAGAGACAAATTTAGATGAAGCAATAGAGAATGCTATAGTGCAGGAGTTCTTGGGCAGCACAAGGCTAGCATGCTGTAGCAGTGTGAGAGGCATGAGAGTGTTGCACCAGTGCAGGATGGCATAGAGAGGTGTGCAATGGTGTGAGATGCATGGAGTTGTTGCAAAAACACAGAGGTTAGTAGAGGGAGCACTTGTTAGCGGTAGAGGGAGCTTCAACATCGAGAGTGTTTCTAGCCTGACAAGGATATCAGAAGTTGGGTTGATCAGTTACTTACTTCTTAGTAATTGAGTTGTAGTGCAGTAGCAATATGCAGTAGCACGATGCAACATGATGATAGAAAGATGCAGTGCAAATGCAATGTTGGGAGAATGGACCAATAGTAGCATAGATGCAAAGGGAGCTACCATATGGATGTAGAGGTAGGGCCATTGGCAACAGTATAGGATGTAGTAGTGCAGAGGATGTTGGGCGGGGAAGCCTAGCATCAACATAGGTATCGGTGCTAGGTAATCAGATTAATGCTTAGTGATGAGTATTACTAGAGCATAGTCCTTGCTAAGAGGAAGTGTTGATTTGGGGTAGCATTGGATGTGCTCTAGCCATTGGTGGAGAGACTAAAGCACATGATATCTCCAAGAGCCAAAAATGGTTTGGGAAGATTGTACTCGGTTTGGGAGATATTAAAATAATTAATATTTTTAATAGAGTTCCTAAGTCTAAACTTAGGAAACATAAAATATTAATGGGTATTAATATAAAACTGGGTTAGAAGATTCCAAATTCATGGATCAAGACAAATCTAATGTTAGCCATTGATTAGAGATTTAACCACGGTTGTTGATGGAACAACGAGAAAAGTATAACAGGAGGCTTTAAGGTCAGTAGGAAAACACACCAAAGTGATCAGCCATTCATTTTGCTAGAGTGGGGTTGCTAAGAAAAAGTGAATTAGTGATTAGCAGTGAGTACTGGACAGAGAGGTAGAGACAATACTGAGAGACCAATGCAAAAGCAAGGAGATAGAGAGCAGAAGTACGTTCAGGCCACACAAAGCCCAACAGAGATAACATAGAGGCTAGAGGGACTGAGTCATCCATGGAGAGGCTGCTAGAGTGACGTAGAAGGTCCCAGAGGCTGTGTAGTGCCTCAGAAGGCTGATGCAGAGGCTCCTGGGCTAATGTAGGTCAGCGGGAGACTAACACAGAAGCCAGAAGGGCCAAACGCTGAGCTTCAGAGTCGCCGAAGAGGGTTTCATGGGACAAATTTTCTGAATACTTATTTCCGAATATAGAGGTATTTATGCTGTGTATTTTTCTCTCTTAGGTGAGCCGATTAGACACCCATTTGTACTCAAGGAAATACTACATAATAATAAACCATTAGAATAGCTGCACCATTTTTCCCGCATTGGGTTTTTCCTGGAACATTTTTCCAAAACTAACGGTGTCACTTGTGTGCTTATTTTCTTTTAGCTGATGATATGTAGATGTTGTGACTTTATTGTGTTTATTTCAGTATTTAAATGTTTTAAATAACTTGTTCAGAATTTAGAATTAGAAGAAATAAACTAGCAGAATACAGATTAATTTTCTAACATAAAAACTTAGAAAATTCAACATATCACCCAAAAAAATAAGGTGAGGTAGGATATGCATTCTAAGAGAGGCTTATTATGTAGAGAGGACCACCCATGATGACCTTTTTGATACTTGTCCTAAAACCTTCCACCATTAAGATCAACTCAAAGTAGGGTAAGGAATCTCCTTATTTTATACCTTAGGAAGGGTTGAAAGGGATGAAGGGAAAGCCATTACAAATAATACAAAATAAGGTATATGATATCGAATTATTAACCCAAGTAGTCCATTCTTGCCTAAAACCAAATGTACTAGAGTTTTCTCCATAAACCGACATTTTAGGTGCTCATTGATTTTTATATTTGTTTGTTTATTACATAAAGGGTTCGCCTTATGTACCAATACCTTATCATGTTCATTCATTAGGAGGTTTTTATAATTGTGAAAAAAAATCAACTTATTATAGGTATTTTAGAGCATGGGGGGGCAGGGGTTGATGTAGGGTATTAGGAGGTTTATAGGTATTGGAGGGTATAAAAAGGGGTATTTAGTAAAATTAGTTTTTTTAATTGGAAATATGTATAGGGAAGACGGTTCAACAAATAGATTTAGAAGGTATTTTTCAATATATAGTGAAATTAAGAGTGTTTTTTAATATCCCATGAATAGTATGTGCTATATCACATGTTCATTGAGTGAATATCTTGTTTTTCATCACCATTTTAGGATTCTTACTAGTCTTTAGAGATACTTCACGTTTCATAATTATGCCATCGATAATATGAGATTCCTCTATATATATTAATTGTTCATTTAATGTAATTAGGATCATGATAGGGTTTAGGTTATGACATTGGAGATTATCTTTTGTGCAGACTGAACAAGGCTTTGATACCAATAAGGGGGGCAAGGTGATAACTTACTTTGAACCAGATCTTGAAGAGCTGAGGCAGATCTAATGGTAGCAACCGAAACCCCCGACACCGAGAATACGAGCGGAAACAACCTCTCTCTCCTTCGGTCTTCTTCAATGCCTTCGCTTTACTTCTCCAGGTTCTTTTTAAGTTTAAGAAACTGTCCTTAGATAGGTGGCCTAGTGGCTTCAATATTAATTCAAAGAAAAATTACAACACTTTGCAAATTACAATATGAGATCAAAGAAGCACTCCGTTCCAACCTGTGGACTTCTATGGTTTGATCTCTCTTTTATAATATCCTAAAGGAATCTAATCTAATCTAAGTTATGACACAAAGTCGAAATAATTGAGGGTCCTGTCGGCATTTTCTTTATCCAATGGTGTCTACTCAACCTTTCCAGTACAATAATTCTACTAATATCCTTTCAGACTTCGGTTAGAATCATAATCATCATCATTAGAAGACACTTGTCTTTCAAAGGCTTTTTGTTCAAGCATCTTGAGGTAGTTGTATTCCATCATCTTTGAGTACTCTTTGCCCCAATTGATATCATGTGGGTCTTGTGCATCAGCATATATGTCCTGAAAAGCCTAAAAAGTAGATTCTTCCACTTCCACTTTACCTTTTCCTTTGGCATCTACTGATACTGTTTCTTTGTTGTTTGGAGATGCTTTTGACATTTGTCCTTGGTCCAGATTTACTTTTACTTTGTGGAGGTTCTGTTGTTGTGGGGTAAACATCACTTCTTGCTTTTCCCAGTTGTTTAAAAAAGATAGTGGACTGATATCAATATCTAGAAAGGAATCTTTAAAGACTTTTCTGAATGTGGGAGAACGCTGAACTGCCAACTCAATACCATCTAGAAGCTCCCACTTAAAGATCTAAAACATGTTAGTGGAAGTCTCGATTGCATGTTGGAGCCATAGTCTATAGTTTTCATTAATGTATGCTTTTGATTGCCATCCCAATTCAAAAATCATTGAAGTACAGATTTTGCTTGACAACAGTAAATTGATAATATGAACTACATTGTTATTCCAATTCCCTGCAACAATGTTGATTGTGATTAATGCTGTTTGTTTAATCATGAATCTTAAAACTTTAGGTTCTCCTTTTAGTTCATCCAATTGCTATAAAACTATCACTTCTCAATTAATTTTAAATTTCCAAACTCTTTGAACCAGAGAGCTAGCTGTTTGATCATTTCTATATTATTACTGGTCTTAATTTCTCCCGAGATCTCATGACAAAATACTTGCGCAAAAGGATTTGGAGAAATACTTTCCCTTAATCTTAGACTTTGGTAATCCCAAGGGGATTAGAAAGTCCTTAGATATTGCAAAGTTCTCTTAATGCATTGAGACGTTCTAATAGATGGCCTTTTCCTGCAGAATCCTTCTTTAATTTCCCAATCGGCAAAATTTTCGAAAATTTCATATTGGGGAAAAGTGTCATTGGGTGCATAGTTTTCATCAAATCTTTGTAGAAAATATGCTTCAAGTTCCTCAAAAATATCTGGAATTTTTAATGACAAAAGATATTTTTCTAATTCTCCTTTGATTGGAATAGCTTCTAAATCCAAAATTTGAGCTGCTGTGTATATGCTTAGAGCAAAGTCTATTCCACCTATCAACTGATAGTAATTCAATGCTTCGAGGATCCAAATCATATTTTCAGTGAATTGACTAGACCATAGATCTGATAAACTTTTAAAATAAATCTTTACCTTCATGTTGGGCAAAGGGTATACCTTTACCAAATTAGCGTCTAGGCCTAATGATATCCCAATGTTTTTAGATTGCCATGCTTGACATCTTCGAATCCATTGGTTCCTCCTCAGCGTCAGACCCACAACTTTCTTGATTTCTTCTATTAAATGATTTGCATGGCTTTCAAGAATTCTAAATCTATCTACAAATGTGCTAAAATTACCATCTTGGGGTCCTTTTCCTGGTATTATAAAGAAATTTCCTTGTGATGTGACAAAAACTTTGTTCATATCTCTAGTTAGAGAGTTTACTAAAAAATTAGAATTGCTTGGTATCCATTCAACATCAAAATCAAATTGTTGAAACCAAATCTGCCACGAGAGTAACCTTCCTTTAGCAAGCTGTCTTGAAATCTTGGTAGACAAGAAATACTTGAAATTCATCCAATCAGTTCTTATAAGAAACTTTACTGGTGCCAGATATAGTTCAAATTTCTGTATCCCATTAAAAATTGCTAAAGTTTCTTTTTCAACAATAAAATAATTCTTTTGAATGGGAGAGAATTCACCTTAGGCATATGCACAAAGTTTTTCTTCATTCTCCCATTTCTCAAAAAAAACAATTGCCCAAAAACTATCAAAAACATCAGTTTGTAGAATCAGAAGTCCGTCACCTAGTGGTTGTAACTTTGGAAGTTGCTGACATTTTGATTTAAGCTCTTTAACTACTGTAGTGGCTTCTGCTGACCATCCTTCCCTGAGATGTTTTCTAATTGGGGTTGTTTTCTCAGACAACTTGGGAATATATCTGTGCACATAATTCAAGACACCTAAAAATATTTGAATAGTTTTAGTGTCTTTTAGTTCATCTGGAAAATGGGATAGTTTAGTAAGAACATGGGGCTACATTTGGATTTGTCCATTAACTACGTTGATCCCCAAAAAGTCTATACTGTCTTGAAACAAAACCAATTTCTTTTCAAAAAGGACTATGCCATGATTTTTGACTTCTCTTAGAAAAATCTCTAGATGCTTCAAATGGGTTTCAAGATCAAGACTATGTACAAGTATATCATCTATATATGTTAAAATTTTTGGGTATACAACCAAAGTCCCACATTGACTAGAAGTGGGGAGGATCATGGGTATATAAGGATGGACAAATATCTCCATTGGTATGAGGCCTTTTTGGTAAAACCAAAAGCAAATCCATCAGGGCTTAGGCCCAAAGTGGACAATATCATACCATTGTGGAGATATGTGGTGTCCAGAGTCCTTACAAGTGGTATCAAAGCCAAGTTCAAAGCTAGCCAAGTGGATGAATCCTCGGAATGCCGAACGAAGGTGGTGGGCCTTGGTAATATCACGATGGGATTCATGGATGAGCTTGGTTAGACAGGCGGTGTGCTCCAGATTCTTCATGGACGTGTCCTGGTCCCAACACGGTGAAGAGGAGTTGACCTAGGATAGAGCAAGCTCTCGAGGTAGGTGGTGTTCCATGTAAGGCATGTGCTTCCAATGCATTGGAGCGGAGAATCCTGGTTGGTAGAGAGTGGACGGATGGATAATCGTTTAGGGGAGGCTCGATGGTCCTTTGTTCGAGGGGAGGATTGTTGGGTATATGAACAAAGTCCCACATTGACTAGAAGTGGGAAGGATCATGGGTATATAAGGATGGACAAATATCTCCATTGGTATGAGGCCTTTTGGGTAAAACCAAAAGCAAATCCATGAGGGCTTAGGCCCAAAGTGGACAATATCATACCATTGTGGAGATATGTGGTGTTTAGAGTCCTTACAACAATGAAATCATATTTTCCAAAAATAAAATCCATTCTTCTTTGGAAGAATGCAGGGGCATTTTTTAGACCGAAAGGTACCACCTTCCATTGATAGAAACCAGTTGGGCAAGTGAAGGTAGTTTTATGTTTGTCTTCCTTTTGGATCTGAATCTGATAGTATCTAGACTTCATATCAAATTTTTTGAATACTTTGTTGTTTTGGATCTTCAGCATAATTGTCTCTAGCCTGGGCAAAGGGTAATGGAAACTTTGAGTGATGGCATTCAGAGGTTTATAATTTATTACCATTCTAGCCTTACCTCTAACAATTTCTAAATGATTTCTGACCAGAAACACTGAACAAGAGTAATGGGAATCACTTGGCTCAATAAGATTCAGATTCAACAATTCTTTTATTTGGCTTCTCACTTCTTGTTCATCATTGGGAGTGTAGGGGATAATTTTTCCTTTTACTCCATTATCATGTAGAGTAATTATCTCTTGCTTAGGACTCTAAACTTCCCAAAATTATTGGGGATCGTTTGAACAACTTTTTAACAGTCTTTCATAAATAGATTTCTGTTCTTCAGACCAATTCATCTTAGTGCATGCCTTTTGTTTGTGTTTAGACTCTATTCTGTCTTTCATATATTTGCAACTTCTTGCCAATTATTAGAGTCATTTTTTGGTTTCCTTGCTCCTGCTCTCTTTTGGCTGTTTTGTCTTCTAGCTTCAAAATTTGCTATCATTAATATTGGAACAAAAATAGCCTTTTTCTTTAAATTTATAATTAGCTTGTCTTGGTTGATTGTTACTGGGAGCACTAAATTGATAAAAGGCATTATGAGCATTAAACTTGCAGATGGATCATAATGTTGAATGGCTGAGATTTTCACAATATTCCCCCCAACTTTCAAGGGAATGTTATCAACATAATGTGTTAATTGAATAGAACCCCCTATTGTTTCAGAAACAAGAATATTTTGTAGTGGTTTCCAAAGAGTTTTAAATAAAGATGGTCTAGCCAGATTGTTTGATCCACCAGTATCAACAAAGGAATCCACATTAATCCATTCGCCTTTGACTTGTACTTCTACTGGGATATAAATCAAACTATTTGTTTTAACAATCTTTTTTAACAACTTCTGTTCTGCAACTCGATGAAATTCTGGAATAACCAATGCTATAGAAGCAACACTTTTCTTTTGATATGGGCAGAAAGAGTTCAATTCTGAAAGCAATGGTTCTGGCTGCTTACCTTTCTCTCTTGTTGTGAACCTTGAACATTCTGAGGTTGTCTCTTCTTGTGAGTTGTTTGAAGTTTCTTTTGTGACCTCTGTATCACTTTCATCATATTCTTCACTATAATGTAATTCTTCTGAAAAATCTTCATCATCAGAACAATCATAACAAATATTCATTTTTTGTACAAAATCTACTTCTGGTTCTGTATCTGAAGCCTCTGTTAAAATATATACATCAGAGACATCATATTCAGAAATAACAATAGACCAATCATCTTTGAATTCCTCAATTTCAAAACAGGCTTTTAACTTGTTGGAGGAAGTATTAAGACATTTTCTAGAAAAATGACCTTCTTGTTTACAAATGAAACAACAGTTGTTGTTTCTTGGTCTATTTCTTTTCTTTAAAAATATAAACCTTTTGAATGGCTTCTTGGGATTATAAATTCTCTTGGGTTTGAACTTACCATATCGTTTGGTTTTCTTCTTCATTTTAAATGGTGTCCATGGTAATACTGCTCGGCAGACATCTGAGCTGGGTGTAATATCATGTGCCTTTTTATGCCAGCATAAATATTTGACCTTTTCAATGCACTTGAACGGAAGATCAAACCAATAAATATGATCTATCTTTTTGGCTTGTATATCTAGATCTTTCATTATGAGATCTCCTAGATTCCTTGGAAGCTTAGAAAGAAATGAATTTTTTTTAGCAGTGCCATTGGATAAATTTTCTTTAAAGACTTTAGCCATAAAATCTTTACCTAATTGGTCAAGATATTTCAAATCTTTTAATTCCATACGGCTTAAGTCTATTATAAGCTATTTTTTCTCATCTACAGGTTCTAGAACAAACAGAGTTTTCAACAAGAGTTCTAATGTTGCCAGTCCTGCTTCCATGACTGCTCTGCATTCCTCATTTGATGGTCCCATCCACCAATCATATACAATTCCTGTCATTCTTTTCTCAGCAAGGACCATGATGGAAACATTATCCAGTTTTGTTGTAATCCATGGCACCAATCCATATCCTAATGGATTCTCTTGGATTTGATGAATTGTCTAGATCTAAAACATACCCACTTGTATTTGCAACATATAAATCTTCTTCTACTTTGGGGTATTTAGACACTTCTTTGAACACATGTGCTTTATTGTGATTGTTTATTGAAGGTAAAATGAAAGAAGGGAACTTTTTAGCTGCTTGGTCAAGAGTCATTACTTCTTTCTTTGAAGAGAATGGTTTTTCTTGTTTATAAATTTCTTCTTTGACTTTGGCAAGTTTCCTAGAGACTTTTGAACTAGATTCTTCTGCACTTGTTGCAGTAACTGCTCCTTCAGTTTCTTCTTCCTCTTCTTCTTGATCCAAATAGTTGGGAGCACTCATATCTACTCTGAACTTGGGGACTTCTTTGGCTTTCTTCTTTTCTCTCCTTTTTCTTTTTTCTTCCTTTTCTGTCCTCTCAGACTGTTGTTCATCATATAGCAGTTTAAGATTTGCATTTATTAAATTTGCTTGCCTACCGAGATCATCTAATACATCTTTAGCATGTGCACACTATGTTGTTAAATAATTTCCTATCCGATAGCCCTGATCAAGCTCAGTAGGATTTTGAGAGTTATGTTCTAGAAGAGGTGCACAATCAGCTCTAGTGGGTGGTTGTTTTGACTGGGATGAAGAAGTACAAAACTTAGTTTTTGGTGGCCACTTCCCCCCTTTGACATAGCAATGTTTTGCATATTGAAACTCTTCTACTTGTGGAAAATGAGACATGGATGTTCTAAACATTTTATTTACAGCCAAAAACGGTTTTTCTTCGGGTATATACAATTGATCAGAAGGGACTGAAACACTGGTTTCTGGAACAGAATGAATATATACATTTCTGGAAACAGATTTGCGACTGATTGTAGATGGTTGATTTGACTATGAAATGGCTGGTAAAACATGTTTCTGTGGCATGAAAATTGGACGTGGTATAGATGACTTATCAGGCATGATACGTACCCGACCATCACTTACAAACATTCTTTTTGTTTTTTTTTTTGGGCTGTCTATAGTTGCTAAAGACTTATATTGAATATACTAGTCATTTGGAAGGGCTTCTTTATCATAAGAAACACCTTCAACTTGTTCATTGCCTACTCCTCACACAATCCTTAAGTATTGGTTGTTTTAACTTGGGATGAACAATATTGGCAAGTTGAAATGATGTTTGGACTAAAATAGACAAGAACTCACTATCCTCCACCATTTCAAGACCTTGAACTTCCACCAAGATTTTCCAACAGTCTTTAAGATGAGTATCAGATAAACTAATGGCATAATCTAGATATATAGTACCATATTGACAACCAGATGATAAATTTCCCAATGTTGTTCCGATACGGGCAAGGTCATAATTATTGTGCCTTGTGTCAAACACTTCTGATATGCATGGTGTATTCAAACCATGGCAGAACAATGGAGCTAAACCAATCCTTATCCCTCCAAAATGTAAATAAGAAAACTTGTTTTCTTGAACATATTTTTTGAATTTTTTAATTTCATATTCAGATATAAATTTAGATCGACAATTTGTATAGAAGGTCCAGAAATCTTAATCTTCAATTCTACTTCTTTTAACTAACTCTTTTGAGAAATACTAAAGATCGATGGAACCTGATATATTTCTTTTGAGCTTAATATTGGTGGGTTTCATGTTTCAGGGTCTTCGACTTTCTCATGTTCAGAACATTCAGTTTCAATATATCTAGAATCAACTTTAGAAATAGTACATCTATCTATATTAGAGAATGATCTCAAGAGGTTTGACATTTTCAAACTAAACTAGAGATTGACTGAAGCAGCTTTTATCTAATAAGCAATTGTAAAACAACATCTTTTCAAAGACTACCTGGCTGGCTTTAGACTCTGTCTATATCTTGACTGTGAACTAACAGGACTGAACAGGGCTTTGATACCAATAAGGGGGGCAAGGTGATAACTTGCTTTGAACCAGATCTTGAGGAGCTGAGGCAAATCTAATGGTAGCCACCGAAAAGGATCCTAGCACTATAAATATTCACTGGTTCAACTGGCTCGAAAACAACCCGACCAATCGTTTTGTTTCGGCCACGAAGCCGACTCGACCAGGAATTGGGTTGGTTTGGCTTTGCCAAGTCGGAGCCGGCTTTGCCCTTTTTAAAAAAATTGGTATGGATTGAGATCTTATCACAAATTTCCTTCTTTAAGCAAGAAACATCGAAGGCTAGATATGTAGATGAATATGGAGACAACTCCAATTTGTAAGCTATACTTCCAATCCTTTGCAACACATTATAGGGAAAAAATACATCTATCCTAATATATTCTAATTCTTTTGTTGCTTAAGGGAAATTTTTTTACATAGTTGTAGTCCTACAAATACCCAATCCCCCACTTGAAATTTCGTTTCATTGCGTTGTTGATCTACTTATTGTTTCACCTATTTTGTGCCATAACCAACTTGTGATTCAATAGTTTGAGAATCTCTTGTTAGTGCCATACTTGTTCCTCTACTACTTGAGCCTTTACAATACCTTTCAAGTGAGATGTGATGGAAGGATGATGATGTCCAGAAAGTTCCACAAATGGTGACATTTTTTATGAGGTATGAAATGATGTGTTGTACAACCCTTGTACCAAGGTATACCATTTGACCCACTGTGTCTATTTATCATATGCAAAGTATATTAGATATCCTTCTAGACATTTATTTTCTATCTCAATTTTCCCATCAAATTGAGGATCTTAAGATGAGTTGTGAACCAATTTAGTACCCAAACAAGAAAATATGTCAATCCATAATTTCTAGTGAAAATTGGATCTCTTTCACTTGAAATAATAATTGGTATACCCTGTAGCTTTTGCATTATTTCCTTGAATTCTTATGCCATAGTACTTTCTTTAAAAGGATGAGAAAGAGACTTGAAAAAATATTGGGTAAACCTGTAATAAAATCCATTCAAACGTCTGCCCAACATTGGCTTGGTATAGCTAATGGTTGAAGGAGCCATAGGTTACTTATAGGCTCTCCCTTATTTTGTTGGCATACCACACATTCTACAACAAAAAAAATCACATCTTCTTTAAGACCTTCCCAAAAAAGCATTTCAACATCCTATGGTATGTCTTCAATAACCTTGAATGTCCTCCTCCTACAAGAGAAGTGTGTAACTCCAAATGGAAATTTTGGTTGAGGTGAGAATTCTTACATAAGTATAATATCATAACAAATCATTTTTTCACATAATTTATTTTATTGCATTAGGGTCCTGTTGCAATTGTTGAAGGATCTTATGTATCTTCTCATCTTGCTTCCATTCTATCCTTGGATTCTTTCACCCAGTTAAATTGTGGAATGGATATAGCGTATAATAAATCATTTGAGTCTTCCTTTTTCCTTGAGGGTGCATCTGCCACCATATTTTTTTTTCCATTTTTATTGATTATTTCAAAGTCATAACCCAACATATTTATGACCCATGTTTGTTTCTCTTTTGAAGAGAGCCATTGCTCTAAGACGTACTTCAGACTATCATGATATTTTTTTACTTTGAAGTGTCTTCCTATTAGTCATAGATGCCATTTCTTAATTGCATGTAGTAAATTATTTCATACATGGGTATGAGTAAATTATTTCCTTTATGTTTGCTTCTTTTAAAGGCAAGGTAATTTCCTTCTTGTATCAAAATTGCACCAATGCCATCGCCTAGGGTATCACACTTCATAATGAATATTTTTATGAAGTTAGTCGTCGCCAAGACAAGAGTTGTACACATAGCCTCCTTAAGTTATTAAAAAGCTTTGGTTGATTCTTTAGTCTAAGAAAATTCTTGCTTCTTTAATAATTTTATTAGAGGGGCTTCTATTTTACAATAATTCTTGACAAACTTGGGGTAATATTATGTCAATCTTATGTAACTAATTAGAAAAGTAAGAAATTGTGACTTTCTTTTGTCATATTTGTCACTTACCCAACTCTAAAATCATGTATGGATGACATTATCTGATGTTTATCTGTTTTTCACGTTTTGTTGGGTACACATTCCATAAAACTTTGAATACCTATCAAATTACCAACATGAAATTGATATATATTTGATGTCATGGAATCTATCATGTAAATTAATTTGGAATCTATTGCATGGTGCCTACCATGTGGTAGATTCTAAAACTTCTGAGTTAGTTATCGGAGAACCCATAGTAATAACCATATACGAAGGGGATACATGGAGTGAAATTATTTTATTCAGATCAGAAATAGTCCTGATGATGGATCCCTATTGGGATTTGAAACGTTGACAGAATATGGTTATTACTGTGGGTTCTTTGGTAACTAACTCAGAAGATATAAACCACATATGTCTAAAATCCAGAATCATTTCCCTGTACGGAGGGGATGCATGGAGTGAAATCATTTTACTCGGAAAATTCAGATCAGAAATAGTCCTGATGATGGATCCCTATTTGGATTTGAAACGTTGACAAAATATGGTTATTACTGTGGGTTCTTTGGTAACTAACTCAGAATATATAAACCACAGATGTCTAAAATCTAGAATCATTTCCCTGTACAGAGGGGATACATGGAGTGAAATCATTTTACTTGAAAAATTCAAATCAGAAATAGTCCTGATGATGGATCCCTGTTGGGATTTGAAATGTTGACAAAATATGGTTATTACTGTGGGATCTCTGGTTACTAACTCAGAAGATATAAACCACATGTGTCTGAAATCTAGAATAATTTCCCTATACAGAGGGGATACATGTGAAATAATTTTACTCAAAAAATTCAAGTCAGAAATAGTCCTGATGATGGCTCCCTGTTGGGATTTGAAACGTTGACAGAATATGGTTATTATTGTGGGTTCTTCGGTAACTAACTCATAAGATATAAACCACAGATGTCTAAAATCCAGATTCTAAAACTCTATTTTAGAATTGGATAGGTGTCTTGGTACAAATGTAAAAGTGAGGCTTTGCCACATCCATTGGTATTACAATACACATGCTAAACCTTCAATCTCTAACTGGTACTAGTTCAGTGTCCAGATATGAAGTTGATCTATGCATATACATTTAACATTTATAAGACATTATAGATTATCATTACCTAACAATTGCATATTTTTTTTGAGTTTGCATATTGTCGTTAATTAATGTCACACTGAATTTACAAACACAAAAAGATAAATATATTTCATACTTTATTATTTGAATGGTCGCCCACCTTTAGGCCTAAGATGAACAACTATAGTAACTTTTCATATCACTATTGTTGATCATATGCATAGAAATATATATTTAAATGAAACAATGGCATTTAATTAATATAAACTAATATGCAATGATAACTAATTAATATAACATAAAATTGTAATATAATTAACATAACATCAATAGGACATGTGTCATACACTAACAACTAATTAATAAAACTTTATATCCATATGATGTGGTGTCGCATTTAAAAAATGCAACACATGACATGTTAGGACACACCTTAACTATAGACAACTCTAGAACGCCACTCCTTGTGTACTACAATTAGAATCAACACAACAAACTCCTATTTATGTTATAGCATAATGAGGTATGCATTGGTCATGTATTCATAGACCAATAGTATTCTCGAGTTGTCTGATGCAAAATCCCCAAAGTCAAACCAAATTGACATGTTATATGGTTCTAATGGTGCTCACCTCCATGTGGAATTGATTTCTCTCCTTGTCTCACCCACTCCAACCTTTTAACTGCTATGTTTAGTAAATTCCCCTTGAAGAAAGAACTGAAACCCTCTGGAGTTGTCTGATGCAAAATCCCCAAAGTTAAACCAAATTGACATGTTATATGGTTCTAATGGTGCTCACCTCCATGTGGAATTGATTCTTTCCTTGTCTCACCTACTCCAACCTCTTAACTACTATGTCTAGTAAATTCCCCTTGAAGAAAGAACCAAGACCCTCACCTCATAGATGCTCAAAAAATTTATTCATTATAGTATGCAACTCTTTATAAGCGAATGCAATAAATTTCCCTAACAAATATTCTATTATAGACAATCCCATGCACCTATGGTATGAGATAAATGATGTTACAAGGGCCATAATCACAACTGCCCTTCCTCCAACACTTGATATAATCACCTTCTTGTAGGATGAGTGTTTCCAGGAACTTAAAAAAATTATGGTTGTAAATAGGTCATCTTCTAGCATATGATACACCCTCATTTGTCCCTACTTATCCATAACAAAACACCCAAGATCATTGATGTTTGAGTGCATGTATGAAACTAACTATTACTTTATTTGTATCAGAGGAACAAAAGAATAGAGTTAAGAAGGGGTTCACCACTTCCCTAATATAACCCACTTTGCAGAAGGATTGAAATATAGTTTTTCCCTCAAGCCCATTAGTTTGATTGGTAGCTTGAAGGAAGTAAATATATTTTCTACTAACATTGGTTTTCTAGGGGGATAGTGTCACTATAGATTACCTCATGATTGTTGGGACAATATGGATTCTTGGTTGGTGATTAAAAACCTATCCCCATACCATTTACACTAATTCTCCCTTTTGTTTTCATTCTTTTATGGTACCATTTGTGCTAATATCTAGGCTGAAGAAAAACCAAGCCAAGGTCGGGTCCTTAAATACAACATTAGGCATTTGTTGTTGCATGGAACAATTAGGATTGTTAATGGATCCACTTCCAAGAAGCTACTCATGCCGAAAAATTACATGAGAAAGTCCAATAGTAACAAAGGTAATGGGGAAGAGTTGTTACTTGGATACCAGTTCATTTTTATTTTTTGTAGCTCTTATTGGCTCTCAGAGCTATTTAATTACACGCAATACATAGTTGAGACACGTGGAGAGTTGGTTTGTTGTCATGGTATAAAATGTGGAGATGTGAAATATTGTCCATATATGTAAAATACCACTTAGATCAGGGGTTGACTTATGTCACTCATATCGGTCATGAATTTATGGAGAGTTAGCAATTTAAAATGAGTGTTGTTGATAATTTTTATTCAACTTATGTTGATAATTTCTATTATCCAATCTGGTTGGATAATAGAAATAGCACAAAATAATGATTCCACATCCTCATCCTTTCTTGATAGTACATCTGCAACAAAGTTTTGCTTCCCTTTTTTGTAGATGATTTCAAAGTCATAACCCAACATATTTGTGACTCATTTTTTCTGTTCTTCTAAAGATAATCTTTGCTCTAAAAAGTATTTAAGACTATCATGATCCATTTTTACCTTGAAGTGTCTTCCCATTAGGTAAGGTTGCCATTTCTTAAGT
>APFE031691276.1:40998-96188 GCA_000404065.3 Pinus taeda | reverse complement strand
AGGCAATTCCGCCACATAGGCAAGCTAGCTTCTACAGGCACTTCAGCCTCACAGGTGACAAAAATCAGGCTCACTCAATCTGAGCTCTGATACCAAGATAAAATATGCACTGAATTGAAAAGAAAGAGATGTAGCTCTCAGGTGTGGCCTGCACCTGGAGACTACACTCACAAAACTTGAGAGATGTCTCTCGTTCACTCTATTCCCATTCAATCAAAAGATTACATCATTAAATACAATACTAGGAAATAGGAAGTTGTACCCAAACCCCATAATTATAGGAACTAATCCTAAACTAGGGAGAAAGTTACAACAATGTAACCATTTTCTCCATTAATAATAAAATAATATTAATTATTCTCGGCTTTTCAGACATGTGCCAATTTGATGCAAGGCTCTACCCTGCAGAACCCAAAATCTTTATACACCATGCTTATAAATATGCATCTCAGTGTTTGCCCAAGTAAAAAAAAATCAATGTCTGGCAAATTCCACACACTACCGTTTACATGCGGAAGCTTTTCAACATATGGTTCAAATCATTCACCATTTATTCCATATTTTAATTAAATGCCATTTGTATATAGATGCTTTCATTTAATTTAAAAGGTCTTTGCCCCATCCCATGGAATTCGAACTAGCTTCATAAAATTTAATCTAAATGAACCACAGCTTCCCATTCACATATCAACCATAACATATATCCATATCCTCAAATCAATGTTATGTATATTTAATAAGCGTTGGATTTCAAGACCCAATTCAATGAACCCAGCAATTAACACATAGAAATTCAACTTACCATTTACCAATGGGGCGATACCATCAATTTAACGGTTCATATCCTTTACTACTTAGTGCTTCATTGAAACTTCTTGAAACTTTCTGCATTAAGACTCAACCCATTCGATTGGGTTAAACCACCGCACCGCTTCAAGAGCCAAACATTCATCTGTAATTGAAATGATTTTGATAAAATTGACTTCAATTACACCAATCGAACTGTCTGGCAAATTCTGTTGCGCAGTTCAGGTTTAATTATTCAATTCAATGTCCAGCAATATGACTCTGCATGCTTAGCGTTTAATAAATCAGCAAATCTCACATAGATCCGCTCGAGTTGCTGGTTCTTAGCATAAACTCTGACTCAATTCACAACATCGTGACTCTATGTCTATGATACCACCATTCCACTGTGTCTGTGTCATACAGTGTGCCCTTAACTTCAACGCCCATCAACATTCCATTTTAGGAAAACAACCAATTAACACTACAACAAACGCTTAATCGACCTTGATATACATCGATCTTTCACAGCAACGCCTTCAACTGCATTCAACGTGTTATATTATTCAATTAACAGCGCTCTTCATGATTCAATTGCTATTTAACCCAATTTCTTTGACTTCGACCCCAACCAGCATCTCTTAACACAAATTTTCTTTAATACTGCAATTCTATGTATTTAACCAACCATTATTTTAAATGTTACTTATGGGATATCGATTTATTGGTGCTGTGTATATTATTCCTTGAGAGAGCCAAGTGTGAAATCAGCGTCCAAATATACATCAGAGACTAAATATACATCAGCTTCCAATTAATTGCCATTCCAACATACTTATATGAGTGTTCACAATAAATAGATGATCCATCATCATTGTATACCATTCCGCACCTTTGAATTCATAAACACATCCAAATCCAAGTGCGCATGACTCAACAAAACAATTTCAAAAAATCAATATTCAATGTCTAAAACCATACTTATCATACAAATAGTTACAAACTTTCTTCGTGGCCAGATATTCAACAGTCGTGGCCATTACAACTTGTTGAAGGCTTACAACCTTGCTATTCAAGCCTACTCTCAATCTCATACTTTCTCCCCATCACAATGCCTTTTAGGCTTGATAATTTATAAAATTTAGAATGATCTAATCTAAGTTCAATCCCTTCAACTTCTCAACAAAAATCAATCACTCTTGAATCCCTAAAGATCCTCTTTCACCCATAATTAATGAAACTAATTTCTAAATTAATACTTAGAAAAATCTCTCATCCCCTTACATTCTCACTAATCCCATACATAGAAATCCTATCCCAAATTTTGTTCCTAAACTATTTCTCTCATATCTTTTTATTTAGAAAAAGAATATTTACATAATCCTCACTTTTCATAATTATCTCCTATTTTATTAAAAATAACAATTTAATTTATAAAATATTAAAAATTATCACACCCCCTTTATCACATATTTACAAATGGAAATTGGCCTTGATGCTCCTGCATCACAATTCCGTCAATGCTTGCAAAGCATGTTAATTAACAGCAGACCCGCCATCGCCATCGCTGCTTTGGCCTTAATCTTGCCGAGCGTCCCTGCATTTCTGTTGCTTCTGCTCATTGAAGTATCTCAAATTCCAGCTCCTCAAGTCGCGTTGGCCATGGAATTTCTGGCCAAATCACTAGACGTGCAAAGCTGAAAATGAGTTTCACCAACAAACATCAATCGGTGGTAATATTTATAGTAAACAAACAGTCATAGTTAAGACTTCCACTTCTTGTGTGTGTTGTTCCTGTAACACAAGACAACAATTTTTTTCTTTGAAAGTATATCTATTCTGGAAATTGTTTGAATAGTGACCAAACTAATGATAAGGGTTATTTTAGAAACACATCCAGCTAGTTTGTTTGGCCAAGGATCTATCTCTGTATGTAAGGCTGATAGCATACGCATGTTTATAATATTTTAAAATTTATAATATCACACTCTTCGTATTGTCAAGCATTAATATTGAGAACAGAGATGCGAAGAAAAAGGGCCACCGAAAGAAACAATCATGGTAGTTTTCTGAGAGCAGCTGGATTGTAATCCTTAAATATTTCAAAAATGCAAAGAATATGATTGAAATTAAACAATTAACTTAATTCACAGAAAAATTCAAAAAACAATCATGCAGAAATAGAACGATCACATACCCCGATTGAAGTATTCACAGAATTCACGTAATCTTGAAAATCTCCAAAATATATGTTGAGAAAGTCCTCAGAGTCCACCAAGTTCCAAAAGAAGGGTACAAGCGGAAGCATCTCTAACGCGAAGATTCATTAAAGACAGAACGATCGCGTCTCTTCATAGAACTTCTTTGGATATAGATCCGTAAATCCATCTATTTTTAAAAGAATGGCAGACACATCAACTAGCCAAAGTTATAAGGAAATAACAAGTTAATACTACCAATTGTCACTAATGGTCATTAAAGTTGTAAAGATATAAAGATATATTCAAGGAATTGAACATGTCTATCACGATATTGCAAAAGTAGTGTGATGCTTGTATGACACTCAAACTATTTTTGCTAAATCATTTTTTTCAAATCATATTACTAGGTCAAAATTTTATGTGCATATTATATCTAAGCTGTAACATGCAAGTTATTGAGGAAAAACCCACCTTTCTAAATCATTGTTTTTCTAATTATATCACTTGTTCAAAATCTTATTTACATATTATATCCAAGCTATAACATGCAAGTTAATGAAGAGAAACATGATCATAGGTCAGGTGGGCACTGACCCACAAAAAATTGTAGTTGCATGGGAAATGACTAAAGCGAGTGTGTGTTGATTATGGGATTAAACCACCCTAGGTCCATCTAACTCTGGATCTATCATGCGCCAAGAAGGGTCAAATCCATCCAGGTGCAAATCTTCTTTTTGGAGTGAAGAATTTGAGGAAAGATTTGCACATCGAGGGATTCGATCCCTCTCGACACATGATAGATCTGGAGTTAGATAGATCTAGGATGGTTCCAACTGAGGAAAGCAATGTCATATTTTTAGATTATGATTATTATGTGTATGTTTGAGATAAACTTCTTATCTTGAAATTTACATTATGTTTTCTTTGCTTGACATGACCATACAATTTTGTTCTTTAATATAATCTATGTTGTTGGCTTTGAATTGTTTGTACGTCTATGTTTGGATGTTTTGAGTGGTTTGTGTGTGTGTGTTTAGATTCTTTTAGTGGTTTCTATGTTTATGTGTTTGGATTTCGATGGTAATGTTTATGAATGTTACCCTTTTTATGTTATATTTCTATATGTGTATGTAATTCTATATTAATAATTAGTTGATGAGGAAGAAGGAATAAAATATTGTCAATAGCTTGTAGGAGGATTGATATTTTACCTCTGTTTCATTTAATATTAGGTATCAAAGTTTTTGACAACTAATTAGTTCTTAATAGTTTCGTCCAGGTATTATTAAATATTAAATATATCTTGAAGAGTAGTTTTAATTTTAAATTTGTTGAGCTACCTCAATTTGTTGAGATGGTAGATATTATTAATAACTGTAATTATGAAAAATGATGAAATAAAATTTTTGAATTCAAATTGACAATGTCATAGTGTTTAATAGCAAAAAATGTGAATAATAATAATGTAGTCAATTACAAATATTCTTCATTGTGATGAATTTCAACTATCTTTATTGTCACCTTGTTAGTTTTGCTATATTTTCATATCAATTATATGAAAAGTGCACTTGAAATCATAAACTGTTCAGATATTTAACTCAAGCTATTGTAGTAAACATCTTACCTTTTCTATAGGTTGAATTACTATAACACAAAAACCAACGCACATTGTAAATATTTTTTTTGTACCTACAATAAAACAAATCAAACTGATACTCCAATCAATTTAAAATTTATGTACCATCATACATCGAGTTACATCAAATCATAAATCAACATCTACACTTAAATCAATGCATCTAATGCAAGTATTCAAATATGATTAGAAAAAAATATCACATTGAAATCAATGCATCTAATGCAAGCAATTAAATAGGATTATAACTGAACATCTACATGTAAATCAACGCATTTAGTGCAAGCAATCAAATATAATAAGAAACAACATTTACACTGAAACCAATACATAGTGCAAGTAATCAAATATGATTATAAATCAAAAGCTACATGGAAAACAATGCATCTAGTAAAAGCAATCAAATATAATAAAAAATAAAATCTACAGTAAATCAATACATGTAGTGCAAGTAATCAAATATAATTAGAAATCAACATTTCCACTAAAATCAATGCATCTACGGCAATCAATCAAATAGAATTAGAAAACATACATGAAAATCAATGCATCTACTACAAGAAATCAAATAGGATTAGGAATCACATTTACACTATAATCAATGCATCTATTGCAAGCAATCAAATATCATTATAAACCAACAACTACATTGAAATCAATGCATCTAGTGCAAACAATAAAATAGGATTATAAATCATTATCTCCAACAATGAAATCAATGCGTCTAGTGCAAACAATCAAATAGGATTACAGATAACCATCTATACTGAAATCAATTCATTTAGTGTAGGAAAACAAATAGAATTAGAAAACATCTACATTGAAATCAACGCATCTAATGCAAACAACCAAATAGGATTAGAAATCAACATCTACACTGAAATCAATGCATCTAGTTCAAACAAACTAATAGTATCAGAAATCACCATGTATGTTAAAATGAATGCATCTAGTGTAAGAAATATTCTTCCCCCTCTCCCCCCATCGATATCTATATCTCCCTCCATATCTCTTTATCTCTCTATCTCACCCCCGAACACACACGCATGCTCTCCATCTCTCCCTTGTCACTCCCTCTATCTCTTCACTTCTCTCTCTCTATATATATTTATTCTTCCCTCCCTCTCTCCCCTTCGAACTCCATCTCTTTTTCCCTCCCTCTTTCCTCCTCTCTCTCATCCATCCTCTTTATCCCTTTCTCCCCCCCATCACTCTATCTCTCTCTTTTGCCTCCAACCTTGTCACTTTCTCCCTCCTCCTTTCTTCCCTCTCTCCTCCTATTTCCACCTTCATATTTTCATCTTCCTCCCTCTCTCTCTTAGCCCTCTCTCACTCCTCTCCTTCTCTCTCTCTTCATTCCTCCTCTCCCCTCTAATATAGCTTATCTCCTTTAGTGCAAGCAATCAAATAAGATTAGAAATCACCTTCTATAATGAAATCAATGGATCTAGTGAAATAAATATTTTTCCCTCTCTCCTCCCTCCATCTATATCTATATCTACCTCCATCTTTGCTTCTTTGTCTCTCTGTCTCACTCCCCAAAACACATATGCTCTCTCTCTCCATATCTATCTATCTCTCCCTCTCTCTATTTCTCTCTTCTTCCTAATCTTCACCTTGCATCTATATCTCTATCTCCTTATATCTCTCCTTTGTCTTTCAATATCACCCCCAACACATACACACTCTATCTTCATATCTATCTATCTCTGCTTCCCTCTTCCTCTCACTCACTCTCTCTCTTCCCCTTCTCTCCCTCTATCCCCCTTCTATCTCTCTTCCCTCCTCTCCTATCTCCCTCTCTCTCCATCTCCCTTATCACTCCCTCTCACTCTCTCTACCTTCCTCTCTTTGTGTCTTTCTTCTTAGCTCCCTCTCTCTTCTCTCTCACATCCTCTCTCTCTTCTTTCCTCTCTCTCCCTTTCTCTCCCACCTCCCTTTATCTCTCCCCTCAACTCTCTCTCTCTCTCTCTCTCTTCCTTCAACTCTATTACTCTCTTTGTCTCTCTCCTTCTCTCCCCCCTTCTCTCCATATATCCTTATTTTTCTATATATCTCACCCCCAAGCATAAATATTTTCTCTCCATCTCTTCTTTGTCACTCCCTCTCTCTCCACTTTTTTTGTCTCTATGTCTTTTTTCTTCCCTCCCTTCCTCTCCCTTTCTCTCCTTACAAATTCGTCTCTCTATTCCTCCCTCTCTCCTCGTATCTCTCTCTCTCTCTCTCTATATATATATATATAATATATAATTATAATTTCTCCACCTCGATCACTCTATGTCTTTGTTCTTCCTTCCATATAATATCTAGAGTTAATATATATCATTATAATATAAAATTGATATTATTAAATTTAATATTTTATTAATTAAAATTAAATAAAAATTTAATATATATTAATAAATTAATTTATATTATATTATATTTCAATTTATATTAATTTAATATATCTTTACAGCATAGTGTAACCAATTATAATAACTACATGAAATGTGTATTTTGGAATATTACAACTTTTATTTGGAAATATTTATGTGCATAGAGATTTTAATATATCCATAGGATATGGTTTTCATTTTAAAGATTCATTTTACAAATAAATAATTAAAAGAAATATTAAAAGATTGTAAAGCAATATTTTGGATTCTTTTTGTTGAATTAGAATTTTTACTTTGATTTAAGAGATCGTTGTGGCTTTAGTAAAGATATTTGAAACATACCTAATTTGGAATTTTAATGCGCTAAGTATGAAGTTTATCTCAAACATATACATAATAATGTTAATCTAAAAATATGACATTGCTGCCCTCAGGTGATACCAACCTAAATACATATAACTCTGGATCTATCATACCCCGAGAGGGATCAAATCCTTCAAGGTACAAACCTTTCCTCCAATTCTACACTTCAAAATGAAGGTTTTCACCTCGAGAGATTTGATCCCTCTTGGCTCATGATAGATCGTGAGTTAAATGGATCTATGCTAGTATTTATTAATATGCTAGCATCAAGAATAGTGTAAACCGAAAATGGTTTGTTTAAATCAAATTTAATTTAAGGTGTCTTTTTCCCACTAAATCATAGGTATCATGGATTTTGAAGATGAAGCTCCATAACCACACCCTAAAAATGAATATATTTATTTTTTATTTATGATACATAAAAAGCAATTATATTTCAAAAAAATAATTATAATACATTTTTTTGAATGAAAATATTTAGTTTAAATCAAAGTGATTTATTTAATTGATGTGATAATTTTTCATCAATTGAATGTTAACATTGTTAAAAAGTTGGTTATTATGCTTTAATTTTATTTAATAATGAGTGAGTAAACATATTCCCTATTTAAAAAAGACAAAATAGATGTCAAAACAACATAATGATGCAGGAGCATCCAGCTCTGAGGAGACACAAAGTGGTTGACAGTCTCATGAAGAGACCAGAACACACAGTCGTATTTACAGAACTGGACAGGTGTCAACTTGTCAGTTATTGTTCAGTTTATTTTACTTGTTTTAATTTTGTTTTTCCCAGAAAGTCAATTAGAATTAGGAACTGTTCTTTTTCAAAAAGAAATTCTAAACAGCACAGTAGATTGTCAGTTAACTATTTCCTGTTATTAGTTAATTAGGCTCTTTATTAGTTTTATTAGTTAGGGCAGTTAGAAACTGAAAGACTGTTACAAGTCTGTTAGGGTAGTTCTTGAACAGAACTGTACTGGTTCAGGAGTCTTTTAAAAACAGGAAAAAAATCATTGTACGGGATTCCTCAAACAGAGAGAGAAAAATAGATACAGTCATTCTCGACTAAAAAAAAAATTTCAGTCATTTTTTCTATTTCGAAATATATCATCACTGTACAATCAAATTAAATGCGGCATAATATGTTTCCTCTGTAATAACGTGAAGTTGGAGTAACAGACAGAGTACGACGAGGAGAACAAATAGCACAAGATGCAAATGTAATTTACAGACCAGAGGACGAGGACTGCGAATGCAGACAACCTCTCAGACGAAGTGAAGTAACGAACAGTGCAAGAACAAATATACAAATGCCATTGTCAACAAAACGAGAGTTCAGGCACGCAGATGCAAATTACAGGTAATTCGAAACCAGACCCATTGTCATTTTTATAAACATATCAAATGCCGGAGGAAATAAATATACCGTTGAACCATTTCAATAACCTAATGTAACTCAAAGTTAATACCGTCCAAGCATTGCCATTTTTCTTTGAACAAAGTTTTCCATTAAAGACGTCAGAGTCCAAAAACAATAGAGTTCGGCAAATATTATTATAACCCGAGACCAAAAGAAATACAGCAAGAATCACCAGTGAACCAGCGGATGAGGGTTTGAGCAAACCCTAGGGTTCCAATAGAACCGAACAGTAAAACAAAATTTACAGGCGGAGGGTTTCAAAAACCTGAATATTTCTTCACAGAAAAATATACCAACATCGACTTACAACTTGAGTGCCGAGGCAGCTAAAATATCCAGGAAGGGTTTTAACACCCAACCAGTAACTAAGATACAGACGCAAGGACAAAACTAGTGAACAGAGCTATCGGAGAACTACACAGGAACAGACATTTTGTGCACAGATGACAGACTAATCACAAAGGGAGATTTAAGGATTCGAAACAAACAACAGTCTAAATCGTAGAAAGACACTACCCAGAAAAAGACGAGCGGAGGAACTTGACAAAGTCATGGAGCACACCGAGCCCGCATAACCCACGACCTGGAACCACCTGCAACCCCAATAAAAGCAGGTTAGCGCTATGAAACAACGCAAATAACAGTTGAAATTTAAAGTGCCGAACGAAACTTGAAGATATTCTCACCTGAATCTAAGAGGAACAAGTCAGAGACCGCCATAACCTTCAACCTCTGGAAGACCAGTGACAGATACATTAGAACCAGTGAAAGGAGGGCGAAAATAGTTCAACAGGGAACCGTAAATTTACCTGAGAAACCAGGTTGAAGTGCGAGAGCTTGAGGAAGGAACTGTGAGGAGACAAATGCATTAACCCATGGAATGAAACAGTAAATAAATAGACAGAAACCATTCAAATACACCGTGAGTTAAAGTTACTATCATATTGCATAGAGGGTATGCTCACAGGCTACCAAATCTCACCACCATAGCTTCAAGGAACCAGAGGAATCCATATAGACAGCGCGCGGGAATCGAACCACAAAAAAAACTAGAGCTTCCACAGTCACAGAGCAGCTTAACAAGACAGTGAGATGCGAAAATGACAAATGATTAGGGTCGGTTGACAAAAGAGCGCTGCGCAGAGGAGAACCGACATTTGGAGGTGAACGACTGGTAGGACCCGTCAAAACCCTAACTCGTTACCGAGGAAGCGTACAATCGAGCAGGTCAACCATCAATTCGGCCAGGATAAGGTCTTATCAAGGCAGGGATATTTTGTTATTTGGCGGGAGGCCATCATAAGTGGTATCAGAGCTAGTTTCTTGAGTCAGAACTAATGGAATAGGTAGAAGGTGAAGGTGAAGGAAGAGGAAGAGGAAAGGAAGAGGAAGAGGACGAGTAGTCCACAGGGCGGTAGATGTTGGGCTGCGAGAGGAGATTCGAGTTTTGCGAGAACGATTGGCAGTGATAGAGGCTGGGGGAAGAAGAAACCCAGCAGATAACAGTGATGAAGAAACAGTTGAACCAGAGGAGGATGAGTACGAAGGAGTGACACCGGAACTTAGATTATTGAAGTCAGTTTTGCTGTCTAGTCATAAGCCAAGGCATGAGTTGCCTACTTATGACGGAAGTTTATCGGCAAATGTGTTGTTAGATTGGCTAAGTGAATTTAAAAAAAAAATAAGTTTGAGGAAACCAGTGAAGACAAACAAGTGAAGTTTTCCGCCACCAAACTGAAAGGACATGCGTCCTTATGGTGGGACAGCGTTCAGGCGGAAAGGAAAAGATTAAACAAACATCCAATCAAGAAATGGGCCAGAATGGAAGCAAAGCTGAAGGAGAAGTTCCTACCGAAAGATTATCAGATGATGTTGTACAGGCAGGTACAAAACCTGAAACAAAGAGGAATGACTGTTAGGGAGTTTACAGAGGAATTTTATAAGTTGAATTTGCGAGCAGGGTATGTGGAAGATACCTCAGAGAAAACATCCAGATTTGTAAATGGCTTGAGAGGGGAGATTTTGGACGAAATTGGTATTCTTTCACCTCAAGCATTGGATAAAGCCTATCAGTTTGCACTGAAGGCAGAGGAGAAAATAAACAGGAAGCAGAACACCAAGAGAGGAGGTCGTTCTGGCAGGGGAAAAGGTAAGGTTTATGGCAGAGGCAGGGGTGCAAGCCCAAGTGAGGAGGGCAGCAGTTCCAAATCTGTTGGCACAACAGATAAGGACAACAGCAACAGGGACGGACGACCAACTCAGCGAGGGCGAGGATTTGGTCGAGGCAGGGGAACTGTCCAATGTTATTGTTGTCACAAAATGGGACACAAGTCATATGACTGTCCTAAAGGTGAACCAGAAGGTGGGAGAGGAACCTATGTTTCTTAGCCGGAGGATGTTGAGGAGGCACCTCAAGAAGCGGAGAATACACCAGAGATAGGTGAAGCCTTGGTGTTGAATAAGGTGCTATTAAAACCAGCAAAGGAAGTTGCAGAACCAGATCAGCGAAAAGATTTGTTTCGCACTGTTTGCAAGTCACGGGGTAAGTGCTGTAAGTTGATCATTGATAGTGGGAGTACCGATAACTTGGTAGCTGTGGAGATGGTGGAGAAGCTGGGATTAAAGAAGCTGAAACATACCACTCCCTACAAAGTATCGTGGCTGTAGAAGGGGCATCAACTGTTAGTAGATGAACAGTGTGAGGTGGAGTTTCAGATCGGTAAGTATAAGGACAAGATCCTTTGCAATGTGATGCCAATGGATGTATGTCACTTACTGTTGGGACGACCTTGGCAGTTTGACAGAAGTGCAGTTCATGATGGGAAAACTAATTGCTATAAGTTCGTGAAAGATGGGATCAAGCATACGCTTGTACCCATCAAGGAGGAAAACACAGCAGAAGCTAGTGGTGTGGAAGCACTGCTGTTAGGTGGGAAAGAATTCATAAAACAGATTGAGGACAGCGAGATAAATTTTGTTGTCATAAGGAGACCAAAGGCAGTGGTACTCCACACACAGATTTTAGATTTACCAGAAGAAGTTCAGAAGTTGCTGCAGGATTTTGGAGACATTGTGGTAGATGATCTTCCAGATGAGTTGCCACCGAGGAGAGGTATTAGTCACTGCATTGACTTTATACCAGGGGCAAGCCTGCCAAATAAAGCAGCTTATCGCATGAGTCCCAAGGACCATGAAGAGATTAGGAAACAGGTCCAAGAGTTGTTGGACAAAGGTTTGATTCGGGAGAGCATGAGCCCATGTGCAGTACCTACTGTTTTGGCTCCGAAGAAAGGAGGAGAGTGGAGAATGTGTACGGATTCCAGGGCTATTAACAAAATTACTGTTAGGTATAGGTTTCCCTTACCAAGGATGGACGATATGATGGATTGTTTGAGTGGAGCGGCGTACTTTTCGAAGATTGACTTGAAGAGTGGATATCACCAGATCCGGATTCGTGAAGGAGATGAATGGAAAACCGCTTTCAAGACAAACGAAGGCTTATACGAGTGGCTGGTGATGCCGTTTGGTTTGAGCAACGCTCCCAGCACGTTCATGCGTCTGATGAATGAAGTACTGAAGGAATTTAACGGTAAGTTTGTAATAGTTTACTTGGACGATATTCTGATTTTTAGTAAGACTAAGGAGGAGCATTTCAGGCATTTGCAGAGTGTATTGAGGAAATTACAGCAGAACAAGCTGTTAATTAACTTGAAGAAATGTACCTTTTTTCAGCGGGAACTAATATATATGGGTTTTGTTATTGCGGAGAATGAATTAAAAATGGATCCGGAAAAGGTGACAGCTATAGTTAGCTGGCCTTCTCTGAAGAGTTTGTTTGAAGTTCGAAGTTTCCATGGACTTGCCAGTTTTTACAGGAAGTTCATTCGAAATTTCAGTGAGATTTGCGCACCGATGTTGGATACAATCAAGAAAGTGAATCAGCCATTTCACTGGACTGAAGCAGCAGAACATAGTTTTCAGATCTTGAAAAAAAAGATCACTGAAAGACTAGTGTTGAGACTGCCGGATTTCAACAAACTTTTTCAGGTTCGTTGCGATGCCAGTGGTACGGCCATTGGGGCAGTTCTTAGCCAGGAGGACAGACCAGTTTCTTATTTCAGCGAAAAGCTAAATGAGAGCAGACAGAAGTACTCGACCTATGACAAGGAGTTTTACGCCATTGTGCAGGCTTTGAAGCATTGGCGACATTATCTATTAGGTAACGAATTTGTTTTATTTTCTGATAATTCTGTGTTACAGTACATTATGCAGCAGCATAAATTAAACCACAAGCATGTAGCTTGGGTTGAGTACTTACAAAGTTTCACGTTTGTGCTTAAACACATTAGTGGGCAATCAAATAAGGTAGCAGATGCACTTAGTAGGAGAACATTGCTTTTACAGGAGAGCACGATGCAGATTTTAGGCTTTGAGCATCTAAAAGAGCTGTATCCGACCGACACCGAGTTTATGGAGGCCTATGAGGCTTGCCAAAACCCGCTGTTACGAAATGACAGCAAATGGCTAGACTATAACCTGCAGGAAGGATTGCTGTTTAAAGGAGGGAAGTTATGCATTCCCAACTGTTCTATGCGGGAAAACATCATACAGGAGAAACACAGTGGAGGCCTGGAAGGACACTTTAGAATTGACAAAACCATTGCTCAGGTACCACATTTTTATTTTTGGCCAAAGTTGTAGCGAGATGTGCAGAGGTATGTGAGTAGGTGTAAGATTTGTCAACTGGCGAAAGGTCACAGTCAAAATACTGGACTTTATATGCCATTACCTATTCCTAGTCGCCCATGGGATTCAGTCAGTATGGATTTTGTACTGGGATTACCGAAGACACAACGAGGCTTTGATTCAGTAATGGTTGTAGTAGACCGATTTTCGAAGATGGCACACTTTGTACCATGCAGGAAAACCAGCGATGCTACTTACATAGCACATCTTTTCTTTACAGAGATTGTGCAGTTGAATGGACTTCCGCAATCCATTATCTCTGACAGAGATGTAAAGTTCATTGGTCATTTTTGGAGGACTCTGTGGAAAAAGTTAAATACTCAGTTGCAGTTCAGCTCCACTTATCATCCGCAGACGGACGGACAAACGGAGGTAGTGAACCGAAGTCTAGGAAATTTGCTGAGAAGTCTAACAGGTGAAAATTCCCGGACTTGGGATCGTGTACTAGCGCAGGCGGAATTCGCATACAACGATTCCCCTAACCGTAGCACAGGATATAGTCCGTTCCAAATTCTGTATGGCATGCATCTGCGAGGAGTGCATGAATTATGAGATTTGGGGAAACTTGAGAAACGGAGCACTGATGGGGAAGATTTCGCCCAAGCTATGAGCAAATTGCATGAACAGGTTAAACTGAAATTACAGGACAACAGTCAGAGGTACAAGCAGCGAGCTGATACAAAACGTCGGGAAGTTCAGTTTAATGTTGGGGATGAAGTCCTTGCGTACTTACGCAAGGAACAGTTTCCAAAGCGAGAGTACAGCAAGCTGAAATTCAAGAAAATCGGGCCCTTCAAAATCATTCGCAAATTTTCTGCGAACGCCTATGAGTTACAGTTGCCACCAGGGATTGGTATTTTCCCTATTTTTAACATGGCAGATATGTTCCCTTATGTCGCAGGTTCAGCAGATAACGCAACAGCAGAGCCACCGCGGGACACCAAATGTGAAGGAGATTCGTGGACGAGACAGATGCCGATGGCACCACCCGTCGAGATCGAAGGGATTTTGGACACACAGGTAGCTAAGCGCACACGCAGGAAGGAGTATTTGCGGTATTTGGTAAAATGGAAGAACCGTCCAATAGAGGACAGTTCATGGCTTAACGTGACGCAAATACAAAAGGCAGGCTATTCTGTTGACGACCTCATGGAACGGAGCCATGACTTTTTGCCACCCCGGGAGCCTGATGCAGGAGCATCCAGCTCTGAGGAGACACAAAGTGGTTGACAGTCTCATGAAGAGACCAGAACACACAGCCGTATTTACAGAACTGGACAGGTGTCAACTTGTCAGTTATTGTTCAGTTTATTTTACTTGTTTTAATTTTGTTTTTCCCAGAAAGTCAATTAGAATTAGGAACTGTTCTTTTTCAAAAAGAAATTCTAAACAGCACAGTAGATTGTCAGTTAACTATTTCCTGTTATTAGTTAATTAGGCTCTTTATTAGTTTTATTAGTTAGGGCAGTTAGAAACTAAAAGACTGTTACAAGTCTGTTAGGGTAGTTCTTGAACAGAACTATACTGGTTCAGGAGTCTTTTAAAAACAGGAAAAAAATCATTGTACGGGATTCCTCAAACAGAGAGAGAAAAATAGATACAGTCAATCTCGACTAAACATTTTGTTTCAGTCATTTTTTCTATTTCGAAATATATCATCATTGTACAATCAAATTAAATGCAACATAATATGTTTCCTGTGTAATAACGTGAAGTTGGAGTAACATACAGAGTACGAAGAGGAGAACAAATAGCACAAGGTGCAAATGTAATTTACAGACCAGAGGATGAGGACTGCGAATGCAGACAACCTCTCAGACGAAGTGAAGTAACGAACAGTGCAAGAACAAATATACAAATGCCATTGTCAACAAAACGAGAGTTCAGGCACGCAGATGCAAATTACAGGTAATTCGAAACCAGACCCATTGTCATTTTTATAAACATATCAAATTCTAGAGGAAATAAATATACAGTCGAACCATTTCAATAACCTAATGTAACTCAAAGTTAATACCGTCCAAGCATTGCCATTTTTCTTTGAACAAAGTTTTCCATTAAAGACTTCAGAGTCCAAAAACAATAGAGTTCGGCAAATATTATTATAACCCGAGACCAAAAGAAATATAGCAAGAATCACCAGTGAACCGGCGGATGAGGGTTTGAGCAAACCCTAGGGTTCCAACAGAACCGAACAGTAAAACAAAATTTACAGGCGGAGGGTTTCAAAACCCTGAATATTTCTTCACAGAAAAATATACCAACATCGACTTACAACTTGAGTGCCGAGGCAGCTAAAATATCCTGGAAGGGTTTTAACACCCAACCAGTAACTAAGATACAGACGCAAGGACAAAACTAGTGAACAGAGCTATCAGAGAACTACACAGGAACAAACATTTTGTGCACAGATGACATACTAATCACAAAGGGAGATTTAAGGATTCGAAACAAACAACAGTCTAAATCGTAGAAAGACACTACCTGGAAAAAGACGAGCAGAGGAACTTGACAAAGTCGTGGAGCACACCGAGCCCGCATAACCCACGACCTGGAACCACCTGCAACCCCAATAAAAGCAGGTTAGCGCTATGAAACAACGCAAATAACAGTTGAAATTTAAAGTGCCGAACGAAACTTGAAGAGATTCTCACCTGAATCTAAGAGGAACAAGTCAGAGACCGCCATAACCTTCAACCTCTGGAAGACCAGTGACAGATACATTAGAGCCAGTGAAAGGAGGGCGAAAATAGTGCAACAGGGAACCGTAAATTTACCTGAGAAACCAGGTTGAAGTGCGAGAGCTTGAGGAAGGACCTGTTAGGAGACAAATTCATTAACCCATGGAATGAAACAGTAAATAGATAGAAACCAGTCAAATACACCGTGAGTTAAAGTTACTATCATATTGCATAGAGGGTATGCTCACAGGCTACCAAATCTCACCACCATAGCTTCAAGGAACCAGAGGAATCCATACAGACAGCGCGCGGTAATCGAACCACAAAAAAAACCAGAGCTTCCACAGTCACAGATCAGCTTAATGAGACAGTGAGATGCGAAAATGATAAATGATTAGGGTCGGTTGACAAAAGAGCGCTGCATGGAGGAGAACCGACATTTGGAGGTGAACGACTGGTAGGACCCGTCAAAACCCTAACTCATTACCGAGGAAGCGTACAACCGAGCAGGTCAACCATAAATTTGGCCAGGACAAGGTCTTATCAAGGCAGGGATATTTTGTTATTTGGTGGGAGGCCATCACATAACAAAACATACAAACAAATGTGAAAACAACATACAGACAAAAAATACAAACAAATGTCAAATGGAGATGAAAAAAGTTTTTAGTTTAAATGAAAATGAGTTATTTAATTGATGTGATAATTTTTCCATCACTTGAATGTTAACATTGTTAAGAATTTGGTTATCTGGATTTATTTTTATTTAATAATGAGTGAGTAAATATTTCCCCATTTTTAATTTCAAACAATAAGTAAACACTCCTCACTCTTGATTTGAATGGGTGCCTATTAAGTATATGATATGCATTTATAATTTGGAACATTTTCACATTATTGAATTTTTTATTTTACATATATTTATTTTATATGTGGAATGGAGAAATTTCATATTAACAAAGTATAAATATCAAGGAGAGAAATATTAATATATATATATATATATATAATATATATATGGAGTAAGAGTATATGTTTTTTGGTAAAATCTTATAAGTTTCAATTCAAAGAGGTTAAAAATATATATAAATTTAAATGCAAAATCTCATATATTCAATTTAATATCTAATTTGACCATAATCTTAAAATTAAATTATCATTATCATTATTATCTTTTCGAAAAACATAAAAATAATAAATAAAAACTTAAATTTTAAATTTACATATTAGAAAAGGCTTTGATAATATCATGGACTATTACTATGGCTTATCAATACTACATGGCCAAAAACCATAACTCATTTCCATATTACGCTTATTAATATAATATGTTTTAAAATTAATTAATTTCATTTAAAAGATGAAAAAAATAAAACAAATATCAAAACAACATATAAACAAATGTCAAATGAAAAAGAAAAAGAAAAAATAAACAATATCAAATTTAACAAGTTAAAAAAAAAACAACTCAATATAAAAATAAATCAAATTTTTTATAAACAAAACTTAATAACATAACAATAACCATTTGATGTGGCCCGTCCACGTGGCCCTACTTCAACTCACCCAACACTGTACTTACGGATTTGATCTGTTGATTATATGTGATTTGCAATCGTTTTGGCTCGGTCTGAATTTAATTGTATCTGTACCTACCGATCTACCTCTCGGTACTTCGCTCCTCCTCCAGCTTACACCTGTTCGCCTCGATTAAATGGTAACCCTAATCCTCCCGTTCCTGTTTTGGTTGTTGCATTTCGCGCTTTTTGTCATTTGGTATGGTGAACTCGTCGCTCTGCAACCTGGTTTTGAGCTCGGCTCTGTCTTGGAGGAAACCGTCGATGCTTGGTCGTTTTTAGTGGTTTTCTTGCCTGAGAATGTGGTTTTCCACCATGGCTCCGTCGGTACCTTTGTTTCTCGTATGCGCTAGTAAGTGGTAACTCTGTCCGCATTTCTGTTATTGGGTTTTCCTCGAGTCTCTCTGTCGACTTGTTCTTTGTCTGAGTTTGTTGGTTTGTTTGGTCACATACTGTGTTTCTATGGTCGTTTCTCCGCCTGGACGATTTCGTTCTGCTCAGGAACAATGTGTGCTCGGAGGTCTGCTACAGTCAGTGTCGGACATTCAATTCATCAAACTGGTAAGTTGATTTCTTTGCTATAATCTCGTTTTTACTTCTGGAGTATTTGCTAACCTGTCTGGCCCCTCCGTGGTCAGGTGGGTTCTCGGCGAACATGGAATCCGTTCACCTACAGGTATGGTAGTTCTCCTCTCGGTGAATCCTTGTCTCTTTACTTACCACATTTCCCTTCTGGTAAAGTTATGGCGGCTTGTAGGAATCAGGGTTTTGTTTATCCTTCAAACCCTAACTCAGTTGCATCGTTTTTTTTTCTGTTGCAGGTGACGGCTCTGTGGTCATGTGCAACATGCTACGGCTTCACGCTCCCGGGTAGCTCTATGTCTTCTGTTTGTTATTTGTTTTTGAATTAGGTCCGCCTGTAACTTCGTGTGGTCTCAGACCCTAGAAACCCTATCGTCTTCGGCCTTGTATGGCACTGTGCGTCTGTATTTATTTAATGTAGGATACGGCTTTATATGTTCTTTTTCTCATCGTTGTAATATATGGGTCTTGGGTATTTTTTTAGTCACGCCTGTTTAATGGCGGAAAGGGTTCGACCCTTGTAATGAATTCGACTGTAAACTCTTGATTTGGTACAGACCTGCAATTATAATATACGTATATATTTGGAAATTTCAACTTCGTATTTAATTCTTGTGGGTTTGGTTTCTTACCCGGATTCGATCTGGGAACCTCACGCTATTCGCTTCTCTCTTTGTTTACTTGTTGTGGTATGGCATGCTCTTCATTTCACCTTCGGTTAGCTTGATGGTTGTTTTGTTTGGCGTTACTCTACGCTCAGTGACTTGGAATACTCTCTGTAGTTATTCCACCTGCACGGTCACTTACTTGTGCAATGATTTACATGTATTTGGTTCTATATTGATGCCATTCGGTAACATTATTGTTTATTACAGTAGTTTACATAGAATTCCGATTTCTCAGAAATATGAATCATTCAGAACGTAGGTACAATCTTTTGTGCACAGGAATTTTTAAATGAAGGAATAAGAAGAATAAATTTCTGTCTCTTTTATTGTAATAATATTTCTCTCTTTTGCTTAGCTGTTGAACCCCCTTTTTGTCTTCGATTCTTTCCTTTATACTGTAGAGGTGATTCGGTTGATAACTGTATATAGTTACCCGTTTACAAACAGTTAGATAGTTAAGCTCTTCCAGTTTCCTGTTTGACAGTTATGAACCTGACTTCTAGCTACTTTGTCACTGGCCCCACAAAGGTGACTGTGTACATTATTTGAAATAAACTAATCTATTTATTACAATTTACACTGACAGCTACAATAAAGTAAACTAATTAAAATTACCTAACAGAAATTTTAAATAAACTGTAGTTGACTCTGATAGAGGAAATAAAATGAGATTAAAAGAAACTGACAGTCTTGCTGTCCCTTGTCGATTTGTTCAACCTTCCCAGTCTTTTTCTGGAACTCTGTGTGTCCCGTCGCAGTCTTCACCCTGTCGACCAGATGCTCCTGCATCAGGCTACCGGGGTAAAAGAGAGTTCTCATGGCTCCGTTCCATGAGCTCCTCCACCGAATAACCTGCCCTTTGAACCTGTGCTTCGTCGAGCCAGGAACTGTCCTCTAGGGGATGGTCCTTCCACTTGACAAGATAGCGCAGATACTCCTTTCTACGCGTCTGTTCAGCTACCTGTGTGCTGATAATTCCTTCAATTTCGTGAGTCTTAACCGACGGTAACTGTTTCTTCCAAAGACTGCTCTCGAACTGGGTGTCCTGTTGCGGCTGTACCGTGTTTTCGTCGATTGCCTGGGCATGATACGGAAACAGATCTGCTACGTTAAATATGGGCGATATGCCTATACCTAGTGGCAGCTGAATTTCGTAGGCATTTGCTGAAAATTTGCGAAGGATTTTGCATGGGCCGATTTTTTTGAACTTTAGTTTATTGTACGTTCCCTTAGGAAACCTTTCTCGACGCAAATGCGCAAGCACTTCGTCTCCAACCTCGAAATGTACGTCACGCCACTTGATATCTGCATGTTGTTTATATTTCTGCGTGTTGTCCTGCAATTTCATCTTAACTTTCTCGTGCAGTTCACTCATTGCCTCGGCAAAATATTCCCCATCTGCACTCCTCCTTTCCAGCTGTCCTAAGTCCCGCAATTCGTGTACTCCCCGCGGATGCATACCATATAAGATCTGGAATGGGCTTAGACCAGTGCTCCGGTTAGGCGAATCATTGTAAGCGAATTCGGCCTGGGCCAGAGCTCGATCCCACAATCGCGAGTTTTCTCCTGTCAAACTTCGCAATAAATTGCCCAAACTTCTGTTAACTACTTCCGTCTGTCCATCAGTCTGCGGGTGATACGCGGAGCTGAAATTTAACTGTGTGCCCAGCTTTTTCCACAGGGTGCGCCAGAAATGCCGTGTAAATTTCACATCCCTGTCTGAAACTATAGTTCTTGGTAAGCCATGTAATCGAACTACTTCTGTGAAGAAGAGGTGTGCCACATAGGTGGCGTCACTAGTCTTCCGGCACGGAATGAAATGAGCCATTTTGGAAAATCTATCCACCACCACCATCACTGAATCATAACCCCGCTGTGTTCTGGGCAATCCCAGGATAAAGTCAATACTGACTGAATCCCAAGGTCTGCTTGGAACTGGTAGGGGCGTATATAACCCAGCATTCTGGTTGTGCCCTTTCGCCAGTTGGCAGATGTTACATCTGGTTACATACCTCTGTACGTCTCGACTCATTTTCGGCCAGTAGTAAAAGTGTCTTAGCTGTTCCAATGTTTTATCAACGCCAAAATGTCCTGCCAAACCTCCGCTATGCTTCTCTTTCACTAAATTTTCCCTCATTGAACAATCTGGAATACATAGCTGTCCTCCACGAAATAACAATCCGTCCTGCAAATTAAAATCCATCCATGGGTTTGTATTTCGTAAGACAGGATTCTGGCATGCCTCAAAGGCTTCCTTGAAATCCGCGTCCATCTGGTACAAATCCTTCAAATATTCAAACCCCATTACTTGTATGCCGCTTTCCTGTAAGAGCAAAGCTCTTCTGCTTAAAGCATTCGCCACTTTATTGGCTGTTCCACTTATATGCTTCAGCACGAAAGTAAAACTTTGTAGGTACTCCACCCACTTGGCGTGCTTGTGGTTCAATTTGTGTTGCTGCGTTATGTACTGTAACGCAGAATTGTCAGAGAACAAAACAAACTCATTACCGGTTAAGTAGTGCCTCCAATGCTTCAAGGCTTGAACTACTGCATAGAATTCTTTATCGTATGACGAATACTTTTGCCGACTTTCATTTAGTTTCTCACTAAAGAATGCCACAGGTCTGTCCTCTTGACTGAGTACAGCACCAATAGCTATCCCGCTTGCATCACATCGGACCTGAAAAGGTTTGCTGAAGTCGGGCAGCCTCAAGATTGGCCTCTCTGTTATCTACCGTTTCAGAAGTTGAAAACTGTCTTCTGCCGCTTTTGTCCAGCAAAAAGGTTGACTGGCCTTTTTGATGGTTTCTAGCATTGGCGCGCAGATTTCACTAAAATTCTTGATAAACTTTCTATAAAAACTTGCTAAACCGTGAAAGCTACGTACCTCGAATAAATTCTTTGGTGACGGCCAACTCATGATTGCCATAATATTCTCTGGGTCCATTTTCAACTCATTCTCTGCCACTACGAATCCCAGATATATTAACTCCTTCTGTAGGAAGGTGCACTTCTTCAAATTTACCAGCAGTTTGTTCTTCTGCAGCTTCTCGAATACTCCTCGAATATGTTGAAGGTGTTCCCTTTTTGTCCTGCTAAAAATTAAAATATCATCCAGATAGACTATCACAAATTTTCCAATAAATTCCTTTAACATTTCGTTCATCAGTCTCATAAATGTACTTGGAGCGTTACTCAACCCAAATGGCATAACCAGCCATTCGTACAGCCCTTCATTGGTCTTGAAGGCTGTATTCCATTCGTCGCCTTCCCTAATCCTGATCTGATGATACCCACTTTTCAGATCGATTTTCGTAAAATACGCTGCTCCACTAAGGCAATCCATCATGTCATCCATCCTAGGCAAGGGAAACCTGTAACGGATGGTGATCTTGTTTATAACCCGCGAATCTGTACACATTCGCCACTCGCCACCCTTCTTGGGCGCAAGGACTGTAGGTACTGCGCAGGGGCTTAAACTCTCTCTGATCAGTCCCTTGTCCAACAATTCCTGCACTTGTTTGCGCACTTCTTCATTGTCCTTTGGACTCATTATGTACGCTGCCTTATTTGGTAAACTTGCTCCCGGTATAAAATCGATATGATGGCTGATGCTCCTCCTAGGTGGTAACTTATCAGGTAATTCCTCTGCTGCAATATCATGAAATTCTTCTAACAACTCTTATACTTCCTTAGGCAATTCTGTCCTTTCTGTGCTCAGTAATACTGGCTTCATCCTCCTTACAACTGCAAAATTTACTTCAGTTTCATCAATCTGTTTGATGAACCATTTTCCTCCCAATAACAACGCCTTTGTTCCACTAGATTCTGCTGAATCTTCCTCTTTGATGGGCACGAGTGTGTGTTTGACCCCATCCTTCGTAAACTTGTAACAATTTGTCTCTCCATCGTGTGTCACCCTTCTGTCATACTGCCAAGGTCTTCCGAGTAGTATGTGGCACACGTCCATGGGCATAACATCGCAGACCATTGTATCGTGGTACTTGCCAATGCAAAACTCCACTTCGCACTGCTCATCAACCAACAGTTGGTGGCCTTTCTGTAGCCACGACACCTTGTAAGGTGTGGGGTGTTTCAGCCGCTTTAACCCCAACTTCTCTACCATCTCAGTGGCAACTAAGTTATCCGTACTCCTGCTGTCTATAATTACTTTGCAGCACTTCCCATGAGATTTACAGACTGTCCGAAACAGTGACTTCCGCTGAGTCGGTTCAGACATTTCTTTGCTTGGCTTTAGCAGAATTTTATTCAGGAGTAATGCCTCTCCCGTTTCTTCTACATCTTCCACTTCTCGTGGCTGTACTTCCGCTTCTTCTGGCTGAACCATATATGTTCCTCTCTAACCTGCCTGCTCCACTTCTGGGCACTCAAAGGATCGATGTCCCCATTTTTGACACCTGTAGCACTGGAAACCAGTTCCTCTTCCGCGGCCATTCCCTCTTCCACGCTGATATGACCGACCTCCTCTAGTGCTGTCTCCTTTGTCAGCTGTCCCTGAAGTTTTTGAGCTGCTACCTTCTTCACTATTTACAGCACTCTTTCCTCGTCCATAGGACTGTCCTCGTCCTCTACCACTTCCTCTTCCCCTCCTGTTATTTTGCTTTCTGTTAATCTTCTCCTCAGCCTTAACAGCACTCTGAAAGGCTTCCTCTATACTTCTGGGGGAAAGAATACTAATTTCATCTAGGATCTCCATCCTCAAACCGTTAACATACCGTGCTGTCTTTTCTGGAGTCTCATCCGTGTAACCAGCACGTAAATTAACCTGGTAGAACTCTTTCGTGTATTCTTTGACAGTCATACCCTTCTGTCTCAAATTCTGCACTCTCCGACACAGTTCAACCTGGTAATCTTTTGGCAGAAACCTGCCCTTCAGTTTCGCTACCATCCTCGCCCAATTTCGTATGGGTATCTTATTCAATCTTTTTCTGTCTACCTGGACATTATCCCACCACAAGAGGGCATGTCCCTTTAACTTAGTAGCGGTGAACTTAACTTTCTTATCCTCCTTAATCTCTTCATTCTCAGAGTATTTATCCAGTTCGCTAATCCAATCTAACAAAATATCAGCAGACAGACTACCATCATAATTTGAAATTTCTGTCTTTGGCTTGCTGCTGGCCAATAAAATTGAACGCAGCAGTCTTAGTTCTGGAGCTTCTTCATCTGAAGCCTCCACGGCAGCTACTGTCTCTTCCTCACTCTCATCTCCCAACTCTGGGTCTCTTCGTCTACCCGCTTCTACTGCCTCCAAGTGAGCTGTAAGAACTCTGATCTGTTCTTTTAATCCTTCATCTCCTCCTCCTCCTCTTCATGCACCTCTGCCACGCCCTCGTCTTGGCGCTTGTACTTCTGCCATCTTCCTTTTTTTTTTAAAAACTGCTCTGATACCAATTGATGTGGCCCGTCCACGTGGCCCTACTTCAACTCACCCAACACGGTACTTACGGATTTGATCTGTTGATTATATGTGATTTGCAATCGTTTTGGCTCGGTCTGAATTTAATTGTATATGTACCTACCGATCTACCTCCCGGTACTTCGCTCCTCCTCTAGCTTACACCTGTCCGCCTCGATTAAATGGTAACCCTAATCCTCCCGTTCCTGTTTTGGTTGTTGCATTTCGCGCTTTTTGTCATTTGGTATGGTGAACTCGTCGCTCTTCAACCTGGTTTTGAGCTCGGCTCTGTCTTGGAGGAAACCATCGATGCTTGCTCATTTTTGTGGTTTTCTTGCCTGAGAATGTGGTTTTCCACCATGGCTCCGTCGGTACCTTTGTTTCTCGTATGCGCTAGTAAGTGGTAACTCTGTCCGCGTTTCTGTTATTGGGTTTTCCTCGAGTCTCTCTGTCGACTTGTTCTTTGTCTGAGTTTGTTGGTTTGTTTGGTCACATGTTGTGTTTCTATGGTCGTTTCTCCGCTGGACGATTTCGTTCTGCTCAGGAACAACGTGTGCTCGGAGGTCTGCTACAGTCGGTGTCGGATATTCAATTCATCAAACTGGTAAGTTGATTTCTTTGCTATAATCTCGTTTTTACTTCTGGAGTATTTGCTAACCTGTCTGGCCCCTCCGTGGTCAGGTGGGTTCTCGGCGAACATGGAATCCGTTCACCTACAGGTATGGTAGTTCTCCTCTTGGTGAATCCTTGTCCCTTTACTTACCACATTTCCCTTCTGGTAAAGTTATGGCAGCTTGTAGGAATCAGGGTTTTGTTTATCCTTCAAACCCTAACTCAGTTGCATCGTTTTTTTTTCTGTTACAGGTGACGGCTCTGTGGTCATGTGCAACAGGCTACGGCTTCACGCTCCCGGGTAGCTCTATGTCTTCTGTTTATTATTTGTTTTTGAATTAGGTCCGCCTGTAACTTCGTGTGGTCTCAGACCCTATAAACCCTATCGTCTTCGGCCTTGTATGGCACTGTGCGTCTGTATTTATTTACTGTAGGATACGACTTTATATGTTCTGTTTCTCATCGGTGTAATATATGGGTCTTGGGTATTTTTTTAGTCACGCCTGTTTAATGGCGGAAAGGGTTCGACCCTTGTAATGAATTCGACTGTAAACTCTTGATTTGGTACAGACCTGCAATTGTAATATACGTATATATTTGGAAATTTCAACTTCGTATTTAATTCTTGTGGGTTTGGTTTCTTACCCGGATTCGATCTGGGAACCTCACGCTATTCGCTTCTCTCTTTGTTTACTTGCTGTCGTATGGCATGCTCTTCATTTCACCTTCGGTTAGCTTGATGGTTGTTTTGTTTGGCGTTACTCTACGCTCAGTGACTTGGAATACTCTCTGTAGTTATTCCACCTGCACGGTCACTTACTTGTGCAATGATTTACATGTATTTGGTTCTATATTGATGCCATTCGGTAACATTATTGTTTATTACAGTAGTTTACATAGAATTCCGATTTCTCAGAAATATGAATCATTCAGAACGTAGGTACAATCTTTTGTGCACAGGAATTTCTAAATGAAGGAATAAGAAGAATAAATTTCTGTCTCTTTTATTGTAATAATATTTCTCTCTTTTGCTTAGCTACTAAACCCCCTTTTTGTCTTCGGTTCTATCCTTTATACTGTAGAGGTGATTCGGTTGATAACTGTATATAGTTACCCGTTTACAAACAGTTAGATAGTTAAGCTCTTCCAATTTCCTGTTTGACAGTTATGAACCTGACTTCTAGCTACTTTGTCACTGGCCCCACAAAGGTGACTGTGTACATTATTTGAAATAAACTAATCTATTTATTACAATTTACACTGATAGCTACAATAAAGTAAACTAATTAAAATTACCTAACAGAAATTTTAAATAAACTGTAGTTGACTCTGATAGAGAAAATAAAATGAGATTAAAAGAAACTGACAGTCTTGCTGTCCCTTGTCGATTTGTTCAACCTTCCCAGTCTTTTTCTGAAACTCTGTGTGTCCCGTCGCGGTCTTCACCCTGTCGACCAGATGCTCCTGCATCACCATTAGTTTTGTGGAAGCCCAACAAATACATCTACATGCATTGTAGTTGCACCAATCTCATGAAATGAGTATAACAAAGTTATATATAATATATATATATATATTATATATATATATAATAATATATATTAATAAACCCCATTCCATGCGATTGCGGTAGTAATAAGATTTATTATGATTTTAATCCTAAGTTTAGAATTTTGAATGTAAATTGATAAGTCCTATTAAATAATTTTAATATAATTTAAAATAAAAAATTATTATTATTTTATTTTTTAAATATCAATAGTTATAACAATAATTGTAAGAAAAATTGTAAAAAATATAATTGATTAATACCTTATTTATTTATTAAATTAGTTATATAATTTAAAGAGAAACATAACAAGAACACTTTTCAAATTCTCTTATTATCAAAGTATTCAACCATCTACAGCATAGTAACCCTAAAATAATTTCAGAGAAAGGAAGCAATATCCATACGTTCTCTGAAATTATTTTTCTACCACTGTATTCAACACCACTTCATACTTTTATATAGGTATATTCTTTTTTTTAAGTCTTTTATGTGATATCTTGAATGGGAATGGGAATGGTAACGGGAATGAATGGAGATGGTATGAGTTCACTTTTGGTTTTTTTTATTAATTCAAAAAGTGATATTTAAGTGAAAGAAAGATATTCCATATTTAGGAAGTAATTATAAATTATTTTAAAATTTAGAAATTAGAATATTTATATGATGATGATATAAATTTAATTATATAATTAGTAGTATATTAATGATTTAGTTAGATTACAAATACAAGAAATTATAACTATATTATTATAGATTTACTTTAAGCATGGATTTAGTATGTGTTAAGAGGGATCAAATCTTTTCATATGAAAACTTCTTTTAGAATGTAAAATTTGAAAAAAGAATTGCATTCCTCTCATCTCTTGAATCTATAGAGATTCTCTCTCTATATATATACAATGTGTAATTTTTCATTGTTAAAATTCTATTTTTGAATGCTATATAAAGTACGTAACTTAAACTTGTAAGTCCAAATAATCTTTGTTTGATTTAAGGGAAAATTGACTAGAGAAAAAATTACCAAAAAATTAATCAAAATGTAAAATGAGACTACTTCAAGCATTTTAACAATAACAATTTTTTTATTTATTTTATATCATATTTATATAAAAATTTTAAACAGTATACACTATACTCATAATTGACATTTATTTTTAAGTATATTTAAATATTCTACTAATCGTGCATTAAAATATTTTATTGATGATCCGATTGAAATTTATTATTATAAATATGTTTAAATGTCACATATTTATTTATATTGGGAATTTAATGAATTATACATCTCACTCTTATTATTATTACTAGGAAATATTTGATATTTGATATTTTTATTTTTTAACTTTTAATTACATTTTTCTTTTGACATTGAATATTTTAGTATATACAACATCAAAATATCTTATTTTAACATTTTATTTCCATATATAGAATTATATTAAGTGTATATCGATATAAATTAGTTAACATAGATATTCAATAGTTTAATTAAACTCTATGTTGAAATATTTTTAGAAGTATAAGAATTAAACATCTTACTCACGTTTAAATATTTAAAGACAAACAATAACAAGACACACTTTCAAATTCTTTTATTATCAAAGTGTTCAACCATTTACAGCACAGTAACCCTAAGCATGAGCAAAAGTTAATATAAGTTATTAGAGAAGTAATATGAGTCATATTGTTTTTGTCCATTTCACGTGAGAAAAACAATAACAAGACTCTCTTTCAAATTCTTTTAATATCAAAGTATTCAACCATTTACAACAGAGTAACACCGTAACCCTTAGCATGAGCAAAAGGTAATATGAGTTATGAGAGAAGTAATATGAGTTATATGATGAAAGGAAGCAATATCCATACGTTCTCTGAAATTATTTTTCTGCAACTGTATTCAACACCACTTCATACTTTTATATAGTTATATTCTTTTTTTGAAGTCTTTTATGTGATATCTTGAATGCGAATGGTAATGGGAATGAGAGGAGATGGTATGAGTTCACTTTTTGTTTTTTTCTTAAGAATTAATTCAAAATGGTGATATTTAAGTGAAAGAAAGATATCAATATTTAGGAAGCCATTATAAATTATTTTAAAATTTAGAAATTAGAATATTTATATGATGATGATATAAATTTATTATATATTTAGTAGTATATTAATGATTTAGTTAGATTACAAATACAAGAAATTAATTATATTATTATAGATTTACTTTAACATGGATCTAGTTGTGTTTAAGAGGATCAAATATTTTCATACGAAAATCTCTTTTAGAGTGTAAAATTTGAAAAAATAATTACATCCCTCTCATTTCTTGAATCTATAGAGATTCTCTCTCTATATATATATACAATGTGTAATTTTTCGTTGTTAAAATTGTATTTTTGAATGCTATATAAAGTACATAACTTAAACTTGTAAGTCCAAATAATCTTTGTTTGATTTAAGGGAAAATTGACTAGAAAAAAAATTACCAAAAAATTAATCAAAATGTAAGATGAAACTACTTCAAACATTTTAACAATAACAAATTTTTTAAATAATTCTATTCATATTATATAATTTTTTTTAAACAATATACACTATACTCATAATGGCATTATATTTTTAAGTATATGTAATATTACTTAATCGCGCATAAAAATATTTTAGTGATGATCCAATTGAAATTTATTATTATAAATATGTTTAAATGTCACATATTATTTATATTGAGAATTAATGAATTATACATCTCATCTATTATTATTACTATGAAGTATTTGATATTTGATATTTGATATTTTATTTTTTAACTTTAATTACATTTTTCTTTCAACATTGAATATTTTAGTATATACAACATTAAAATATCTTATTTTAACATTTTCTTTTCCATATATAGAATTATATTAAGTGTATATCGACATAAATTAGTTAACATAGATATTCAATAGTTTAATTAAACCCTATGTTGAAATATTATTAAAAGTATAAGGATTAAACATCTTACTCACGTTTTTATTTACTTCTAATTAATTTATCTCTTTTTAATGTTGATATAAAATTATATTAAATCATGTGTACATATAAATATTTTATTTATGACTAAGAGTGAGTAAAACATTGTTACGACATCTGATTGTAATATCAACAACAAATCGAGTGACCATAGTGAGGTTGGTATTATAAATGTTTTATAATGCTTTTAATTAGAACTAAATAAACATGCATATTTATATTTATTTTTATTTTTTATTACATCAGGCATTTCTTTTCTATGTAGAGAATATTTTATTTTTATTTAAAAAAATATGTGTCAAATCATCACATAATTACACACCACCCTCATACTACACTATGCAATGCACCTCTCGGTGCAAAAATACAAGCTTCTCATCAAGAAACAAACATTAAAATGTATTATTTAGATATTGAGGCATCACTACTGTATGGGAGAATGTCATTCAAAAACACAAAATAAGGTAGATACTAAAGTTGTAGATGGAAGCATACCATATCATATGATTCTCAACAACTTTCCTCCATGTCATCATCATTAAAATTAACATCACCAGCATTGTCAATAGTCCTCCTCCATGTTATCATCATCAACGTTAACATTACTTCCAATATCTGTAGTCCTCTATGTAATCATCATTAGAATTAGCATCAACAACATTAACAAATGTTTAAATCGCGGGACACACTTAAGACACATGTTTTACACATGTCTGATGAAATAGACACATGAAAAATGAATGTTAGACATGTGTCCAATGAACAAGAAACATGAAAAATGAATGTTGGACACATGTCCTCACAAAATTGTGTCCAATAATTTGGATTCATGATACATGAAAATTCTGGAAATGTCAGGTAACTTAGGGCACACCTTTTCATTTCCCAGTTGCAATTGGTCTCTTCAAATCAAGATTATTGATTGTAAAGTGTTATATTCGATTAATTCTCATTGTAAGAGCTTAAAATCATGCCTCAAACTCTTTCTCCTGCTATTAGGAAGTGATTCTTAAATCTAATGTTGAGGTACATTAAATTGTTTAGAGAAAAAAAACAATCGATAGTCTGTACTCTTTGGTTTTAAAAAGAATAGATTTAACCTAGTGGATTCTTGTAGTTATTTTATATGTATAATCAGATTATAAATTTGAAAGAAAACTTTTCAATATATGGCTTTTCATCAACTAGTATAATGCTTTTACACCTAATTCATTCTCTCAAAGGATGAATATTCCTTTGCATTTGTGTTGTTTGTTTGTTCCCTATTAGAAACATGCCATGTAACATAATGTATATTTTATAGACTTATCACCTTATGCATTATTTTTTCCTTTTTAAGGTTGTCTTTTTGTTTGGCACTAATGAGTTAAATGTCTCAAGGAGACTAGGATGTGTACCTATAGTTTAGTCTTCAAAAATTGCACTAGTTTAACAATATAGTATAGCCATAGACCAAATGTAATGTATATAAACAACGCAACGTATCATTGCAACTAACAAAGAGAAATTTCAATGACGTAACTATATGTTTGGTCACAAAGTCCACCATAATATCATTCTGCCCATTCTTACACTATCAATTTAAGTCTTCTATAACTATATCTAGATATGCAACTTTTCTAACATCAACTCACCTATGTTATTTCATAGGATTGCAACCTCCTTGCGATTTTGGAGGTGGTTGGAAATTATTCCCCTATCTCTTAGCAATCTCACACCTTGTTCACATTTGATCATAATGTTCATGAAATTGAGGTATTAGTTGAAACCAAGCATGCAAGATGCCACAAGAGCTTCAAAAGCAAATAGATTTATGAGGATTACCTTTGTGTTGATGTCCAACTTTACTATAGGGAGATAAAGCATGGAAGTTTTCTTATCAAATTATGTTTTTGTGACGTTACCATAAATAGGAGAGAATTTAATTCCCACAAAGTATAAATATAACACAGAAGGAATAGCCAATTCATCTGCTTGAGGGATAAGAACCAGAAAGCTTGAATTCTGAGAGGGGAGGAGAGAAAACATACAAATCTTCCATGAAACTAGCCGCATGAAATAATTAAATACATCGGAAAAATATGAAGAGAGAGAGAGAATATTTCCATTAAGAACAATTACAAGTAATAAGGTCAATTTTTTGTCCTTTCCTTGACTTTTACTCTCTTCATATTTCCTTTTTATAAGGTGTCATGTTAACAAAGTCAATTTTATTAAGGTTTTACTCCATTAGTTTCATATATATCAAGCTCCTTTCTACATAAAAATATGACTTTATAACTTGTACATCTAAATGTAGACTATAACCCCCCGCACAATTTAGATCAATAAGATCGTTTTAAAAAAATGTGTGATTTTGTTACAAAATATTTTGGTATCTGATAATGTAGAGTAATTGATCTTAGAAGAAATCAAAAGGAATCTTTGTCACAACTTGAGTTCCCTTATTTTTAACTCTTCCCATTCTCATGAAACTCCTTGATTTGCAAGTGAAAAAACTTCATAATTAAAAGCATGCAAGCACATTGATTGGAATCAAGAACTTAATCATGGTTTCTCACAAGTGTTAACCAATGAAACTTGATAATAAGTGTAAGGATGGTAGTTATCCATTGAAATTTGTTTCCATGCATGTGATATTCAACGTGTTTCAATGATAGGTACACCAATCACTACTCATTAAAAATTTAATAGGAGGAATAACATAGTTAAGCACAATACTTTGGTTGCAATGAATTCTTTATGTGCTTTGATTTCCCCATTTTATATTCTCAAGTTTAATACTCTTATCACTTCATAGACACCATTACCATGCAATTGATGAATAATAAATAGGCAATGAATAAGACACATAGCAAAATTCTTCATGTGTGAAATAAATCAAACCAAATCATGAAAAAAACCATCAAAATACTTAAGAAATCATTAGTTCATGCCAATTATCCAATCAAGCTCAAAGTTGGATTTTATAATTTAGTAGGTATTGATCAAACAAGTGCACTACATAATTAGGAGGTTTAATGCAAATTCCTTCAAGGTGAGTTACGCAACATTTATTTATGCTTATATGCTTGAATAGTAAATATGCACATTACTTTTCTATATTCCATCATATTTCTATAAAAATGCATAAAAACCATTAGGAGAAAAAGCATCATTGACGATTCAATCAACAAAAGTGAAGGCCATGAAAAGAGCAAGGGAAAATAAGCAAACAAATATTGACCTTTTTAACATTCAACATGTGGGTGTCCCAAGCATCCAACTACAATGACAAATGAGTGCATTGATCTTTTATATTGAAATGTTGCATAGAAGAGTTAGAACCATTATTTTTATTTTTAAATTTGAAACAATCTAAAAAAACTAAAACCCACACAAAGTGATTAATTTATACTTACCATACATATATACATTTTGCATCCAATTCTTTAAATAAAATACATAACACATAATTAACCATACATAACATTAAACAAAAAATTAGAAAATAATTAAAAGCTAATGACCAAACATAAGTCACACAACAATGGTTCAATTAAAAAAAGTTCATTACAATTTTAAAGAAAAAAATTAAAACACCAAATATAATTATAAAACATTTACCAAACATATTACTTTCTACCAAATAAACAATGAATATAAACCAAATAAAGTTTAAAAAAAAAAAAAAAAAAAGCTTCGGTTGTTATTTACAAAAAAAAACCTTCGAGCATTTGACAGACAACGAAAACGTCGAAATATGATGTAATAATCGGGGCAATCAAGCGACCTTAATTTGAAAATATGATGTAATATTAAGGGAAATCAAGCGATCTGAATTTGTTCAATATAGGTAATGAATATAGACCAGATAGAATAGAGAGTGTTGAGGTTGGGAGTATTTAGGTGTCAAAATGCGGAATAAAACCTTTTGGCTTTAACATTTGTAGTAATATTGTATTTAAATAAAAAATATAATAGAAGTGTTAAAATAGGAGAATATAATATTTATTATTTTATATGGTGGAAAAATCTATCATAATTTTGTTGTGAAACTAGTAATGAGGAGGATCATTACTCATGGTTATCTATGATGGAGGTTGATTCAGTGCCCTTAATGAAAGAAAACTATCTCACTTAGAATTACCCACTAGTGATCTGTAAGAGGGAAAAATTTCAGTCTTAGGTTATGGGAAATTAACCTTTTTATGTTTGAGAAAGACAATATTTTAGCCAAACAACAATAGTTTTAAAACATACTCCAAAACCAAAATACTATTTCTAAAAAGAAAAAATAAATATCTTTCTAAAAAATAAAATAAGCAAAATGGAAGTATTTTTCACTCATTGTAAATACATTTGAAATCAAATATTTTTTCCAAAGAAATGTCTTTTTATTTATCATATACAACACCTATCATTCATGATACTTTGGAATATGCAACATGATATAAGGAGAGAAAGCGCGTTTGTATGGACACATCTGTATACGTGTGTCTCTTCCATCACTTTGATATTGGGAAGAGACAAAGGGCAACTTGAGTTGTCTCGCATAGAGTACGTGTGTGTACTGAGTTTATGGAGCTTCTTGTAACCAAGCCATCAACTTGAGTTCCATAGCATCATGGATGATAAATGGCATAGTCTAATGAGTTGATGATTCACCCTTCATTTTTTGTGCCCTCCCGTCATTGCTCATCCCCCTTCGGTTGACCCTCATTGACTTGCCATGGACCTCACCTTGTTCCATCTCTATCTCTGAAACCTTCTCCATCTTTGTCTTCCAAACATTCTTTATCTTTGTCACAAGCTCTGTTTGCCTCACAACAAGTACGACAAGATGTTTTTCCTACCACTATCTAACTGAATTAATACTTGCAACTTAAAGCTTCCCACATTCTCATTTATGAAATCCCCTATTTTGTTTTCTAACTTACTAGACAACCTTGCAACCTCACGAGATCGATTTCTAAGCAATTGCAACTTGACGTGCTCGTAACTAGATGAGTGAAGGTCGTCATCACCCACATTGAAGTGCAATATTAAGTTTTATGGTTGTTTGATGTTTGTGTTGTTTGTAAGTTTTTTTCCTTGGTCACATTTGAATATGAGACTCTAGGTAATTCAGACAATAATATGCATATTATGCCCTCTCATGCAATAAGTATAGAAGCAAGACCTTTTAGATTATTTTATTGAGTTTTGTTGAATTTATTCTATACGAAAATAAAGATTCCAAGGCTTGTAAGAACCCCTACAATACAAGATTATTCTAAAAAATTCTTTTCATTATGCATAATCTTCTATTCACATGCATGGATGGAGTTTCTCTAAAAAAAATTATAGATTTTCCATACAAATAATAGATTAAAATGAACAAGCATAATGTTAAAGTTTATAAAAAACATCCACAAATAATGTTAATTATAATTTATTAATATAAAATTATAGATATTTATTATTTATTACTTTAAATTAATTATAATTAAACTAAGCAAACATTATAACTCTTATTCAAATATGAAAACTAGTAAAGTATGTTCAAAAACTAAATTAAGCATTAGAAAAAAATAAAATTATAATATACTAACGGGGTCAATCAAGCGATCTTAATTTTCCTAATAAAATATACACTATTTTTATCATTTATATTAATATTTTTTTAAAATAAAATACATATAATAGAGGCATCTAAATAGGTGAATATAATATATTTTTATTAATAATAAATATATATTTAAAGAGAATATAATATTTTTTTAAGATCACTGATGAACATATATCCTTGAGAGAGAAAATAAATCATTTTTAAATGGTAAAAAGAAAGGAAAAAGTCGGTATTTTGTACTCATTCAAAATACATTTGAAATGATTTTTTTTTAATTCGTTCTTAAAAGAAATGTGTCTTTTGAAATGATTTTTTTTATTAAAGAAATGTGTCTTTTTCTATATTATATATAAAGCACATTTTATACATTTATCGGCGATATAGGACGAGCGAAAGCGCGTCTGTATGGGCATATCCGTATACATGAGTTATGCGTCCCTTCCATCACTCCGATCTTGGGAAGAGATAACGAGAACATGAGTTGTCTCTATCTTGGGAAGAGATAACGAGAACATGAGTTGTCTCTCGCATAGAGTACATGTGCGGTAGTCCATGGCCTCGACTCCACTTTATTGGGTTGAAAGCCATGGGTGTCTATAAATACATTCAATTCAGTTCATTTCATCGTGCTTTCCTTCGACTCATCGATCATCCTCCTTCCCAGAAGAGGAGTAAAAATTACAAATGATAGTTCTCATCATCAAGTCGGAGTAAAATTAGTATGGACCAGATGATAAAAACGATGGATATAAGAGTTGTTGCTGCTACCGGCGCTGTGCACGGAGCAGCGAGCCTGTGCGGTTTATTACCTTTGCAAACTAAGTTGGGAAGATCAGTTTGTAATTTCGAAAGTCACCACGGGATCTTCATGCGAAAAGCTGCTATTAGAGCTGGTGGCCCTGGAGGCAACCAATCTAGCTCAGGTACGTTGATCCCATCAGTTGCAGCTTTTTTATTTTATAAATAAGTAGGGAAGCACTATTTCTATGTCTATCTATTCGTGTGTGGAAAATCCCAATTTATTTTAAAGTTTCTGGTGAGAAAGCTGTCATTGCAGGTGAACCGAGCAGAGTAGATACAGAAATGATTGTTTTGAGAAATCTGATGCAGGAGCTAAGAATGCACCAAACAACTTATGCTCCACCACGGCACTGGATGAAGTGGGAGAAAGAGTGGTCCGTTACATATGCTTCAGACGTGTCAATTCCTTCAATGCTTGCAGAGAATGTTGATTAACAGCAGACCGGCCATCGCCATCGCTGCTTTGGCCTTAATATTGCCGAGCGTCCCTGCATTTTTGTTGCTTCTCCTCATTGAAGTATCTCAAATTTCAGCTCCTCAAGCCGCGTTGGCCATGGAATTTCTGACCAAATTATTAGACGTGCAAAGCTGAAAATGAGCTTCTCCAACAAACATCAATTGGTGATGATATTAATAGTAAACAAACAGTCGTGTTAGTCAACCCTTCTTGTGTGTGTTGTTTCTATACCACGAGACAACAATTTGTTTCTTTGAAAGTCTATCTATTCCGGAAATTGTTTGAATAGTGACCAAACTAATGATAAAGGTTCTTTTAGAAACACCTCCACCTAGTTTGTTTGGCCAAGGAAGGATCTATCTCCTTATGTAAGGCTTATAGCCTACCGTTTCAAAGGAAAAAATAACTCTGAAAAAAGAAAAAAGAAAAAATTAAACCAATACAACATAACATTTTATCATAAAATTTTGATTATAATTGGGCATATATATTTCAACCTCCGGATGGATGAAGGCTTGGGAATTATATATATATTTTTTTAATCAATGAACTAGATTGACTGTCCTAAGAATAGCCTACGAATATTCTTGAAAATATCTTACGAATATCCTTCGTCTCAGTGTGCAATGGACAAATGCGATTTCACATAGGGTAGTCAGAAGGTTTACTCTTTTGCGTTACAATCTGTAGAAATTAATTTTTAATTAATTAAAACCCTGAGTTGAAGCGTTCCCATTCTCCCCCTAATCGTTCCGATTATGTTTCAATAGCAAGTGCCAAGTTACAATGAATTTACCCGATACAAGCCTAGGTTTCAGGGCACGAGATCAGCGAATGAAGAGCCTAGCCATATACCTGCGTGGCCAACAAATAGGACATTAGAGCTAGCAAACAGATCCATAAGCACAAAAATTGAAAGCAGAGGCAAGGGTTTAAAGAAAGACTTACTGAAGGAGCCCAGCCCATGCGAACAACGAAGGAAGCCACGGACCAAGGTGATGGTCACAGAGTGACCACTACTCACAAGGAGAAAGAACAATTAGTGACAGAAGAAAACGAGGTAGAAGTACAATGTATAGAAGGAGAACTCACCTTTGGTTGAACGTCGGATGAGAGGCGAGAGCCGAGCCACCCCCCAACCATGACCTGCAACAAAATGTCAAGCAAGCAGTCAAACAAGGAAGCAAACACCTTGAAATCAACAACATAATCAAAGCCAGTGTATAGCAAAGACCCACAACCAAAATCATAAGGAGAGCCGAACAAATGGAGACCAAAAACTGAGACCCGGGGTTCCAAACCCAGAACTTCGAAACCATGCTGAGAGTAGGAAACATCACCAATGCACACAAATAGAAACCCTCATGGGAAATAATTCCTAGACTTGGACAAACGAAACCCTCATGGGAAATAATTCCTAGACTTGGACAAACGAAACCCTCGTGAAACAACAACCAGAGGCCAAGAGCCAAGACCTCAACGGAGCAACAGAATGGTAGAGCAACAATAGAATGGTCAGAGTTAGGGATTCTGTGGGATAGTGAAAAGGTGGGAGAAGCAAGCCCAAGGAGGAGGACAGTTGTCCTCATGACATAACCTCCCATACCACGCCATAAAGTCAGCCAACCACAAAACAATCAACTTTACAATCAATAATTAATTATAAGCCATAGGTGTTCAGGGCTAGTCCCATCAAATTTTGGTATTAGAGCATGTTAGAGTTAATTTGTTTTGCTTTACAAAATGGAATTCGGTAGAAGAGGTCGTGGAAAAGCTATTCAAAGGGTAGTAGATGAAGGATTGAGAGAAGAGACTAGGACCCTGAATGCCCGCTTGACAGCAGTAGAAGCAGGAAGGAGGAGAAATTCAGAAGGAGGAGACGATAGTGATGAAGAAGCTGCAGTTACAACAGATGGATCAGATGAGGAAGGACCTGAAATCAGATTGTTAAGGTCAGTTTTATTGGCTAGTAGTTAGCCAAAGCTTGAGATTTCAAACTATGATGGTAGTTTATCCACAAAAGTGTTGTTGGACTAGATTAGTGAGTTAGACAAATACTTTGAATGTGAGGAGATCAGCGAAGATAGGAAAGTTAAATTCACTGCCACGAAGTTAAAATGACATGCGGCCTTATGGTGGGACAGTGTCCAAGCAGAAAGAAGAAGATCAAATAAGTTACCTATTAAAAAGTGGACCAGAATGGTCGCCAAGATGAAGGGTAGGTTTTTGCCCAAAGATTACCAGATTGCTCTATATTGGCAGGTGTAGAAGTTTAAGCAGAGAGGAATGATGGTGAAAGAATATACCGAAGAATTTTATCGGGTGAATCTGAGAGCGGGTTACATTGAAGACACCCCAAAAAATACAGCAAGGTTTGTGAATGGCCTAAGGCTGTAGATATTAGACAAGATAAGTATTCTTTCTCCAAAAATCATAGAGGAAGCATACTAGAGTGCCTTAAAGGCAGAAAAAAGATCGCAAGGAAGTAGAATGCCAAAAGAGGACGTGGATTTGGCAGAGGGAAAGGACAATCCTTTGGCAGATGAAGGACTGCCAACAAGAGTGAAGAAGGTAGCAGTTCAAAGACCTCAGGGAAAACAAAAAAGGAAGGTAGCACTAGGGGTGGAAGGCCATACCAAAGAGGAAGGGGTAATGGTAGAGGCGGAGGGGCTGTCTACCAGTGTTACAAGTGCCACAAGTGGGGGCACAGGTCCTTTGAGTGTCCTGAAGGAGAACACGCTGGACAAAGAGGAGCATATGTTGCTCAAACAAAGGAAGTAGAGGCACTGCCCCAATAGGTAGAGAATGTATTGGATACATGAGAGGGCTTAGTCTTGAATAAGGTACTACTGAAACTGACAAAGGAGACAACTGAACAAACCCAAAGAACGACATTATTGCGGACTGTGTGCAAGTCACATGGAAAATACTACAAATTGATTATAGACAGTGGAAGCACTGATATTTTGGTTGCAATAGAGATGGTGGAGAAATTGGGTTTGAAAAGTTTGAAGCATCCAACTCCCTATAAGGTGTCTTGGTTACAGAAGGGTCATCAACTGCTAGTTGATGAGCATTGTGAGGTGGAATTCCATATTGGCAAGGATAGGGAGAAAGTGATTTGTGATATCATGCCCATGGACGTGTGTCATATTCTGCTAGGTAGACACTCGCAGTATGACTGAAAAGTTATTCATGACAGAAAAACAAACTGTTACAAGTTTGTCAAGGATGAGATTAAGCATACACTAGTACACATCAAAGAAGAAGAGACATTAGTAACTAGTGGGACAAAAGTGCTGCTGATGGGGGTAATTTTTTTTTAAAAACAGATTGAAGATAACGAGATAAAGTATGCCATTGTAAGGAGACCGAGAGTAGTGTTGTTGCATACTGAAATTTCTGACTTACCTGAAGAAATCCAAGATTTGTTCACAAATTCAACGGCATTGTGGTGGATGATTTACCAGATAAGTTACCACCAAAGTGGAGTATCAATCATCACATAGATTTCATCCCTGGAGATAGTTTACTAAACAAAGTTGCTTACCAGATGAGTCCTAAGGACAACGAAGAGATTAGGAAGTAGGTACAAGAATTGCTGGACAGAGGATTGATACGAGAAAGTTTAAGTCCTTATGCAGTTTTGACAGTTTTAGCTCCCAAGAAAGGAGGCAAGTGATGGATGTGTACAGATTTGAGAGCAATAAATAAAATTACTATTAGATACAAGTTTCCATTGCCACGAATGGATGACATGATGGACTGTTTGAGTGGAGCAGCATATTTTTCGAAGATAGATCTGAAGAGCGGATACCACCAGATTAGAATAAGAGAAGGGAACGAATGGAAAACAACTTTCAAAACCAAGAAAGTCTATATGAATGGCTGGTGATGCCATTTGGGTTGAGTAATTCCCCTAGCACTTTCATGGGCCTGATGAATGAGATGTTGAACGAGTTCATTAGGAAATTTGTAATTGTGTGTCTTGATGATATACTGACTTTCAGCAAGACCAACGAAGAACATTTTCGACACGTCAGATATGTTTTGGAGAAGTTGCAACAAAATAAGTTGTTGGTAAATTTTAAAAAATGTTCTTTCTTCCAGAAGGAGTTAGTCTATTTGGGTTTTGTGATTGCAAAAAATGAGATGAAAATGGACCCAGAAAAAGTTGCAGCTATACTTAGGTGGCCATCGCCTAAGAGTCTGTTCAAACTCCAGAGTTTTCACGGGTTGGCAAGTTTCTATTGCAAGTTTATAAACAATTTTAGTGGAATCTACACACCCATGTTGGATACCATCAAAAAGGCAAGTCAACCTTTCCATTGGACTGAAGTTGTAGAGAAGAGCTTCTAGATATTGAAGAAGAAGATCATTGAAAGGCCAATTTTGAGGTTCCCTGATTTTAACAAATTTTTCCAAGTTCGTTTTGATGCCAGTGCTATAGCCATTGGAGCCGTACTTAGCCAGGAAGACAAACCAGTAGCTTATTTCAGTGAAAAATTAAATGAAAGCAGTGAAATATACACGTCTTACGATAAGGAGTTTTATGTCGTCGTCCAAGCCTTGAAGCATTGGAGACATTATTTGTTGGGTAATGAGTTTGTCCTGTTTTCTGATAATTCTATGTTACAGTATGTTATGTAGCAACATAAGCTGAATCATAAGCACGCAAGATGGGTGGAGTACTTGCAAAGTTTTACATTCGTATTGAAGCATATAAGTGGTCAAGCCAACAAGGTAGCGAATTCACTAAGCAGAAGAGTTTAACTCTTGCAGGAGAGGACGATACAAGTGTTGGGTTTTGAACACCTGAAGGACTTGTATCAAATAGATGCATATTTCAAGGACACTTATGAAGCCTGCCAAAATCCCTTGTTGAGGAATAATAGTCCATGGCTGGACTATAACTTACAGGAGGAGCTGCTATTCAAGGGAGGACAACTGTGTGTTCTAGAATGTTCGATGAGGGAGAACATCATCTGGGAAAAACACAGTGGAGGTCTAGCTGGACATTTCAGCATTGATAAGACCTTGGATCAACTCAATCATTTCTATTACTAGCCGAGGATGCGAAGAGACGTGCAACGATATGTGACCAGGTGTAAGATATGTTAGTTGGAAAAAGGGTACAGTCAGAACACGGGGTTGTATACACCCTTACCTATTCCAAAAATATTGTGGCATTCAATCAATCTGGACTTTGTCCTGGGTTTTCCAAAAACACAACGAGGTTTTGATTCCATCATGGTGGTGGTGGACTATTTCTCCAATATGGCACACTTCATCCCTTGCAAGAAAACCAGTGACGCTAACCATGTAGCACACTTGTTTTTCAATGAAGTCGTGAGACTGCACGACTTACCCAAGTCCATTATTTCCGATAGGGATGTGAAATTCATGGGACATTTTTGGCGCACCTTGTGGAAAAAGCTACATACAAAGTTAAATTTCAGCTCCGCTTATCACCCACAGACCGATGGGCAGATGGAGGTGGTGAACAGGAGCTTAGGAAACCTACTATGGAGTCTAGTTGGGGAAAATTCATGAATGTGGGATCGTGTACTTGCCCAAGCGGATTTTGTTTACAACGATTCACCAAATCGAAGCATAGGAGGTAGTCCTTTCCAGATCATGTATGGAATGCATCCTCGAGGAGTGCATGAGTTACGAGACTCGGGACAATTAAAGAGAAGAAGTGTTGATGGGGAAGATTTCGCAAGAGTAATTAATGATCTACATGAGTAGGTGAAGTCAAAATTACAGGATAACAGTCAAAAGTACAAACATAAATCAGATCTGAAATGACGGGAGGTACAATTTAACGTAGGGGATCATGTCCTAACACATCTACACAAAGAAATATTCCTTAAGGGCGAATACAATAAGTTGAAATTTAAGAAAATTGGACCTTGCAAAATTTTGCGTAAATTTTCTGCAAATGCCTATGAGCTGCAACTGCCTCTAGGTATAGAAATATCGCCCATCTTTAATGTGGTGGATTTATTCCCATACACTACCAGTCTTGAAGGGGACAGTTCGGCGTAGGCAAAATGGGATACCCAGGAAGAGAGTAGTTCGTGGATGAGACAAATGCCTTCAGCTCAGCAGCTTGAAATCGAAGAAATCCTCGATACACAGGTGGCCAGGCGGACTCAAAGAAAGGAGTATGTATAGTACCTCATCAAGTGGAAGAACCACCCTATTGAGGATAATTTGTGGCTTGACGCAGGACAGTTACAACGTGCAGGGTATTCTATCAAGGAGCTCATGGACCGGAGCCATGAAGTTTCATCTACCCTGGAAGCTTGATGCAGGAGCATCTAGCTAAGGGAGGTCATGGCTGGAGTGTTTGTCTTTGCAAACAGAAGGAGTTTCAGTTAGTTTTTTTTTAATTTTCGTTTAAATTTCTAATTAAAGACATTTAGGACCTTATGTTAAGTTTGAGACTTTCTCAGCCCACTATTTGTTTTTGTTTATGTTCGTTTTATTTTTGTTTAAAATTTACTTTTAGAATACAGTCAAGAAAGAGCAGTTCTCAAGGAATAACTAAATGTAACTACTAACAATTTAATAACTGTATAGTGATCTTTACAAAAAAGAGGGAAAAAGCTACTGTAATGATCATCATAGCATTGAGTAGAAACAAGCATGAAAGCATTATGAAAAACAAGAAAGTCTGAATCCATATATTACAACCTAAGTATTTTCTGCCTAACTTAATTAAATTCATTTATCGATATCATAACGATGACAAAGAGTGAATAGTTAACACAAAAGTAAGAAGAACACATGGACAAGTTCAGCAAGAAAATGGAGCGGGCTTGCAAAAGAATCAAGTAAATCACTATCGAAGGAATATACAAATTTCTACAGGTACCAACAGAACTCATAACATTCCCCTTTGCTATTTAATTATAAAAAAGAAACCACTTTATATATATCGATATTGAATATCTACAGACCAATATACAGTTACCAAATACAGACAAGCCATGAAAATAGGGTTCTTCCATTAACAGTGCCAAAATACAACCATGAGGTCACCATAGGACCGATATAATTACAAGTCATAAGTTAAATAGCTAGAGGAATAAATACACAGGCCAAGACATAGTGAGGCCGAAGCCAAACCCTCAACAACAGATCCAGAGAGTACTGCCAACAACCAACGCTTCAGACAGACAGATAGAGGAGTAACAAGGAGCGACCCTACCCAATACAAGCATAGGAGTTAGGTCATGAGACCAGCAAACAGAGAGCCTAGTCGTATACCTACATGGCCAACAAATAGGCCATTAGAGCCAGCAAGCAGAGCCATAAGCACAAAAACTGAAAGCAGAGGCAAGGGTTTAAGGAAAGACATACCGAAGGAGCCAAGCTCATGTGAACAAGGAAGGAAGCTACGAACCAAGGTCACGGTCGCAGAGTGGCCACTACTCACAAGGAGCAAGAACAGTCAGTGATAGAAGAAAATGAGGCAGAAGCACAAAGCATAGAAGGAGAACTCACCTCTAGTTGAATGTCGGGTGAGAGCTAAGAGCTGAGCCACCCCGCAACCATGACCTACAACAAAATGTCAAGGAATAAGTCAAAAAACGAAGCAAACACTTTGAAATCAACAACATAATCAAAGCTAACATATAGCAAAGACCCACAACCAAAATCATAACCAGAGCCGAACATATGGAGACAAAAAATTGAGACCCGGGGCTCCATACCTAGAACTTTGAAACCATGCTCAGAGCAGGAAATATCACCAACGTGCGCAAATAGAAACCTTCACGGGAAATCATTCCCAGAGTTGGACAAACAAAACCCTCGTGAAACAACAACCTGAGGCCAAGAGCCTAGACCTCGACGGAGCAGCAGAACAATAGAGCAACAATAGAATGGTCAGAGTTAGGGATTCCACAGGATAGTGAAGAGGCGAGAGAAGCAAGCCTGAGGAGGAGGACAATTGTCCTCACGACATAACCTCCCGTACCGCGCCATAAAGTAAGCCATCCAAAAAACAATCAACTCTACAATCAATAATTAATTATAAGCCATAGGTGTTCAGGGCTAGTCCCATCATATACGCCAAAGCTAAAAACTTGGCTATCAAAGCTTGAATATTGAAGTTTCAACCCAAACTTTTATGGACTCTAAGATATGCAAAATAAAAATCTACAACTAAAATTTCTCCCAAAATTTCTTAGAGGCTAGAGACATAAATGATAGGAAGAAGTGATCATCACTCATCTTACCCTCGAATAAAATGTATGACTTAAACAATGGTCCTTGGAGGACAACTTTTTAGTTTGAGATTATATTTGACACAACTTTTTAATCTCGTGGAAATTATAATTATCAAAATTATAATTGCCATGAGATTGCCTTTGTTTCTTTCATTTTAATAAATGTTTACATGCTTATCATGACAATTAATTATTTCTGTGTGAGAATGCTAGAGTATGATGTACATTGCATGAGTATGTATTCTACAATCAGTATACATTATTATTTTTTTGAATTAAGAGTGTCTGTAAAAAAAGGTGGAAAGGAGATCGCTTGTTTCCTTTAGATCACACCCTCTTTAAATAAAATAGATTTATAATTCATTGTGGATAGGCATAAATATTTGAAACGCCGAGGATAATGTATATATTCTACAATCATATACATAAAATTTTTTTGAATTAAGAGTGTCTTAAAAATTATACAATGTTCATTGGTTGTTTTGTTTCAATTGCCCTGCATTTAAAAATGAAATTGCAATTCAATACGATTGGAATGAGTCCACAATGGGGTGTCAAACACTTGTAACTCTACGCCAAGTGAGGTATGACCAGCGACATATGGTATAAGTGGAAGAGGGCATACATTAAGCCATTATATTACATTGGGGTTAATTTCTCTGCATTCGAGTGTGTGAACCATCACCCTTTGGCTGTGTGTGAAAGAATAGTACATCTTGAGAATCCATTGCGTTGTCTACGTTACGGTGGTTAAGTAGTGATGAGATCTATCCTATGTGATTTACGCCGAAACTCTTCTTATAAATATGATGGATCACAGAAGCCTCAATTCTACAATACAATAGATTATTTTAAATTGTTTTAAAATAATATAATTTAATTTAGGTTTAATATAGTATAATAGAGGTTTAATATAATGTATTTAATTTTAAGTTTATGTTTTAATGATGATGATGATGATAATGGTGGTTAACATCTATTGAGACCAAATTTTTGTCTATCGGACCTAAAGAAACAAATTATTTAGTTTGATTTAAGATTTTATTCCTCTGCTCAAAAAACTTGGAGAGAAGCCTCCCAAGCTCACTATATTTTTGACATTGTAAAAGGCTAGGGAGGTCAGTATTGTGACAAAGATTATGAAACTGAGATCTAATGTGGTTGTACACGGGACACTCTAAGAGGAAGTGGTTTTCATCTTCGATGTTCCTATTCTCACAGAGATGGAAGATCCTTTCCATCCATGGTGTTTTAGGAATTGCCCAACGACCTGTGTCACTATGGAGCTCATGAGAGTTTGTTCTAATCTTCGCTATATTAATTTTCTTCTTTGATCTAGTTAAAACAGAGAGATACTTTTGATCTTCTAGGGTGGGGTTGATGACCTTTTTATAATAACTTAATTTTCTTTTAGCTGCTAAATCTTTCTCACACCACATTTTTTCTTTGAACTTAGAAGTAAAAATATTTTTAATGTTATTAATGTTTTGCAATGCATCATTCTCGTTGATCTCCCAATGGTTTAACCAGGCCCTCGTGTCTTTATACCACCCTTGTTTTAGCCTTAGGTGGTTTTGGCTGGAATTTAAAGCTAGTTTAGGAAGTTTGTGATCTCCTATGTCACTGAGCTTGTGCTTGTACAACAGAAGCCTATTCATAGCTAGGCTCTCAATAGGGGAAAGACCTACTTCTATAAGGAGAATAGGATAGGGTTTGTTGCTTTTAATTTTCAAGTTATACGTTATAAAGCGCTTCTGGATTTGCTCAATCTTTCTCCAAGATTCTCTAGAGATGTTGCAACCCCAAACCTCACATCCATATAAGATAACAGGAGTGACTAAAGTTTCAAAGAGGAACTTCTTTTTATCCCACATTATGAGGTTTGTTGTTTTACAATTAGTTTCAAGACTAAAGTAAGCTTTCCACCCCCCATTAATCCGTTTCTCAATGCTATTGTCCCAGTTGAGCTTGTGATGAATATCAATTCCTAGGTACTTTTAAGAATACACTTCCTCCAAGTTATTATTGTCATACATAAAATTAGCATAGGTGTCCTTCTTGGATTTGATAATCATAACTTTTGCTTTGTCAGTGTTAATAGTCATACCCATGGTAGAGTAGAAATCCTTAAGAAGCCTAAGTTGCTTATCAAGATTAGATGGACACCTTGCGAGGAGAAGAATATCGTCAGCATAGAGAAGAAGGATGACGACTATCCCAGCTAAGATCATACTAACACATCCTGCTTCCTCTAAATAACCTTCAAGCTTGTCAATGTAAATGCCAAATAGGGTAGGGGAGAGGGGGCAACCTTGTTTAACTCCGATATTACACTTAATATCTTTCAAGCACCCCTCATTTCTCTTTAACTTGGCAATTACATTCTCGTATAACCTTATAGCAGCATCTCTCAACTCAAAAGGAACCTTTAGCTCTTCTGATCTTTTCTAAAGGTTGTTTCTAGGAACTGTATCAAAAGCCTTTCTAAAGTCCACATTCCTCCACAATGATCCTATGTGTAACGAGGTGGTCTATTGTTGAGTGATGCCTTCTAAAAGTCGCTTGGCCTTTAGCTCACTTACCTTCACTTTCAAGCCATATGCTCAACTTCTTTTCCAAAATACTACCATATAACTTGGCTAAGAGAGGGCTGATCATAATTGTCTGATAATTAGAGGGGTTATTTGTATCTCCACTTTTAAAAATAGGGATAATGAAGCTCTCAGTCCATAGCTTAGAGAACCCTTTCTTGACTGCTTGATTGAAAAGCCTGTGGATGTGGATGTGGAGGATGAGGACAGGGCCTTGAATTTTTAAGAGTTCCGCTTGGTAAACTTCAATGTCCTTAACTTTCCCATTAGCCAGGCGTTTAACCCCAAAATCATTGTCTTCTAGAGAGAAAACTTCTTTCGTTGTGGGCAGGGTTTCAAAGTTATCCATGACATTTGGAGATTCATAAAGCTTTTTAAGATAGGAATTCCAATCATGTAAATCAATTTTATTATTATCTTTAGTTTTCCTAGTCAGAATCTGCCTCCAAAATTTCTTATGAGCTACCTTAGAGAGGTGTAAGAGATTCTCTTGTCTTTTACAAATGTACTACCTCTTTTTCCTTTTAGTTAGGGCTTTGCATATTTTTATCTTGCCCATTTCAAGAGATTCATCAACAACTTCCTTAATTGCTCTCCTCGCACTTTTACAATCTTTGTCATACCATGGGCTGGTTTTGTTATTTCTTTTATTATTTGAAACTTCAATTGAGAACTTGTTAATAGAATATGAGAGGGTTGTAGTAAAATTATGATAGAGGTATTCTATGTTAACTATACTAGATAAAGGAAGCAAATTAGTTTTTAATTAATTTAGAAACAGATCGTTTTTATTTCTATAAAAAATTAAGTTCTTTTGGCTATAAGGATTATTTTCTATGGGATGTCTATGCATGACGAAATTGAGAGTTATAAGTAAAGGCCTATGATCAGATTCAAGCTCGTGGTCGTTTAAGATGTCAAAATTTATTATTTCGTTGTATAAAGGGAGATCGGAAATAACATAGTCTACCACGCTGCTACCAAGCCCATGGATGCAGGTCATCTGGCTAGAATTGGGCCACTTCTTTAGACTGTTGTAAATTATGAGATCCTGAGCACTATAGAGCTTGACTAGCTCCGACCCAAACAGATTCTCCCCAAGGTGTTCAGAGCTTCTTTTGTACCTACTAGCCAGAGTAGCGTCTTTGTCTAACCAAAGAGGATTAGGGTTGGAATGATTCCTTAGAATAATAGCTTGCTTGCTTGAAGTTCGAGCATTAAAGTCATCTATTAAAAGGATATTACCTTCATTCCTTAGGCTAGAAATATCATTCTCCAAACCATTCTAAGGACTATTTTTATCTATATTCTTCTTCTTATAGAAGTTAGAATTGATGGGGGGAAATAACATATTGCTATGTAGGTCTTTTTATTATTAATATCAGTGATCTCTATCCAACTATATTGGTTGTAAGGGTCGTTTTTTTAAATCCTATCATGGGGGGAGATGTTCTTCTTAATGTAACAAGTTATTCCCCCAATGCCTCTACGGGAAGATCGCTTGTTCCAGGTAGACCAGAGTGTAAAGCCATCTATGTTAGGGACCTTAGATTCTTCGTGCTCCCAAGTTTCAACAAACAAAATAATATCAACATCATTTGAGATCCAGCTTAGCTTGGGGCCTCTGTTCCATAGAAAACCCTGGAAGTTCCAAGAAAGAATCCGGAGCATGTTGAATTGCTATTCAGTACTATCTTTTTGGTTTCTATCTCGAATAAAGGCTTTTCTATTTCTAATTATTGCCCATTTTCCTTCCTTTCTAGGTTCTTTTACCTCTTGAACCTCCTTCCTTAATTCTGCTTGATCTTCTGGAATGAGATCTCCATTTATAAATATTCTCGTTCCTTTTAGACTTGAGGTTTTACTAAGTATGTTATAATTAGTGTAGTTAATTTTAATTTAATGTAATCATAATTAACACAACCACATTAATAAACGTGGTTGATACAATCACACACACCATTATATTAGTAAATGTGGTTGAAAAAGACCCATAAACTTTAATGATATAAATTTTATATTAATGATAATATTAATATTATATTAGATTGATAATATATAATTAAACATAATATTAAATTTACAAAATAACTATTATAATTAAAAATATATATAAATAAATGGAATCAATCATTTAATAAGATATTTATAAAATTATTAAATAAGTAATTGTTCAACCATGAATTTATAAATAATCGGCGGGAAACAGACACACACACACACACACAAATGTGTCAGATATTTATTTATTTTTTATGAAATTTACTTATATATTTATTGATATAATTTAAATTTATAACCAATGCTTCATGAGAGTTTTTCATTTATGGACAATTTTTTGAATGTGTTTTTTTTTTTCGTCTAAGATGATTTATATTTATTGTTTATCTATTTTATTTATATAATTTTAACTAATAACAATGTTTATCAGAGTTTTCTTTTTATGGACATTTTTAAATGTGTGTGTGTGTTGTATAAATTCTATATAATATATTATATTTATATATATATATATATATATTATATTATATATATAAATATATATTTCATATATATATTCTGAAATGCTTTTCACTATATTGTTGGTGTGGTGGTTAATTGTGATATGACGTGTATATAACAATTGAAAACTTTTAGCAGTTTTTTAAATTTATTAGGGTATTTGGAACGACCATGGAGGGTTTATTAATCCCTTGGTTTTATTAACCCCTTGGGTTTACAATATCAAACATGGCCAACCATCATCAATATTGGTCAACTATGGTCAATCATGGTTAATCATGGTTAAACATGGTCAACCGCGATCAATCATGGCCAACCATGGTCCAATGTCACATTTTGACAAAGATTTTCTCAATAGGAAAATCAATATTTGTCAACCATGGTCCAACATTGCATTGTGATAAAGAATGTGTCGATATGAAAATCAATGTTGGTCAACCATGGAAAACCATGGTCCAACATTGCATTGTGACAAGGATTGTCTGAGTATAAAATCAACCATGGTCAATTATGGCCAACATTTTTTATTTTATGTTTTATAATATTTATCTTACAGTTTATATACCTTGGTATATTAGATATACTTCTTGAAAATCAACCCAAACTTTTATGGACTCTAACATATGCAAAACAAAAATCTACAACTAAGATTTCTAGCAAAATTACTTAGAGGCTAGAGGTAGACATGATAGGAAGAAGCGATCATCACTCATTACCCTAGAATAAAAATGTATGACTTAAAAAATGGTCCTTAGAGGACAACTTTTTAGTTTGAGATTATATTTCACACAATTTTTTAATCTTGTGGCAATTATAATTATAAAATATTATAATTGCCATGATATTGCCTTTGTTTCTTTCATTTTAATAAATGTTTACATGCTTTTCATGACAATTAATTATTTCTGTGTGAAAATGCTAGAGTATGATGTTCAATTCATGAGTATGCATTCTATAATCAATATACATTTCTTTTTTTGAATTAAGAGTGTCTGTACAAAAAAATGTGGAAAAGAGATCACTTGTTTCCTTTAAATCACACTCTCTTTAAATAAAATAGAGCTATAATTCATTGTGGATAGGCATAACTGTTTGAAACACCGAGGATAATGTATATATTCTACAATCATATACATAATTTTATTTTGAATTAAGAGTGTCTTAAAAAATATACAATGTTCATTGGGTGTTTCGTTTCAATTGCCCTGCATTTAAAAATAAAATTGCAATTCAATGGAATTGCAATGAGTCCACGATAGGGTGTCAGACACTTGTAACTCTATGCCAAGTGAGGTATTACAAGCAACATATGGTATAAGCAGAAGAGGGCATATATTAAGCCATTGTATTATGTTGGGGTTGATTGCTCTGCATTCAAATGTGTCAACCATCACCCTTTGGCTGTGTGTGAAGGAATAGTACGTCGTCTACGTTACTGTGGTTAAGTAGTGATGAGCATCTTACAGTATAGGTGTTATTTGGATCTTTGAGGGAAACAAACTTACCACTGTTTTCATTTCTTTGGTCGTGTGGGTTGGGTGGTAGTCATCCGTTCACCGCTCCTCTTAGTGCCATAGTAATGTAACAACGCTTTCCATTTTGTTCTAGGTGAAACTCTTCTTTTCATTCCTTGGTTGGAGGGTGTGTTATTTGAAGAACTTGCTGGTATCGGTTGTTGGGGTCTTCGGTCTAGGTGAATACGGTTTTTGGCACTCTAGTTGGTGGTGCCTTGTTTCTCTGTGGAAGGTATATGTTGCTATTGTAAGTGATGGTGGAGGTTTTTCTCGAGTTGAGGCTTCTGTTTCTACTTTGTTTTGGCTTTCTTGGGTAGGCATTACCTGAATTTTCCTTCGTGGGGCTGTTGGACGAAGAATTCACTTCGGGGAAGCCTAGCGGCTATGGCATTGATTAGGTTTCTAGGAGTGTGAATGTCTAGTGTCTATTATTCATCATTGGAAGGTGTTCCTTTCACCTTTCTAAGTGAGGATTTTTTGGAATGGCTTGTCTGGATTTGTGATCGTATCATGGTGAAATTGGTTCGAGGCAACTAATGGAGCTAGGCTAACTTGCCTTCTCAAATTGGGGTGTGGAGTGATGGGTTTATGTTGGTGATCGGATGGTTGGTGGAGTTTGTAGTCTTTGGTGACAGGGTCTTGGGTATGTTTAGGTGGTTCTTTGTGTTGATTTTGGATGGTCTCAAGAGTCTAGGTCATGACACAAGCACAAGTATGAAGGCTAGTCTGTGTTCCTCTTATGCTCTTGTCTGCGCGAAGGTGGAAGTGTCCTAACTTAGGGAGGGGTCAATTGTGCATAATGAAGTCAAGGGTGGCAATGCAAGAGTCGGCGTGGATAGCAACAACGAAGGTGTTGGAATTGTGTGTGGCATTGTGAGTGGAGGTCGTAGAGTTTGTGGGAGGCAAAGATCTTCAACCAGTCTTATGGTTGGTAGGGGTAATAGGACCCTTGCTAAGAGTGGGCATGGAGAAGGAAGTAGGCGCAGGGGACTAGGGCATGGCTGTGGTTCGAGGACACATGGGTGTAGCAAAAAAATAGGAAACATAGGGTCCATTTGATGTGCTTCAACTCGACAAACCAGGAGATCGAAGATGCTTCAAGTGATGCTCCAATATAGCATGGACATGTTGGAATCTCATGATAGGGTTCAGAGGGAAGAACATGAGGTAGTGATGGCCAAGTTGGAGAAAATCCACTACTTTAAATGTCACGTTCATGAATGAATTGTTGTTGTTTAGCATGGCCAATATATGATGACCTAGAAGATCGAAAATCTAGAAGCTTGGCTTTCTCATTTTGAGCAGCATGTTAATTTCCTTTATTGTCCTCCTCCTTCTCCAGGAAAAAGATCAGATAATCCTACTTCAATCACTTCTCATGATTGATTATGGTAATCAGTGTCCTTTTAGTGCTTTTTGTTTTTTGGTATGTCAGGCCTATACGGTTGTGGATCTCTTTGTTGCATATTTTGTTTTTTTTTTATAGCATGGTAGTAGCATTGGTCAACAAACTTGGTGGGGATGAGACCACATGAATTTTGACATCTTTGTATATGCCTTTTGAGTAATGGAAAACCTTTGACTTACAAAAAAAAAGTGATTTGGATGCTTTTTGAGTTTTCTTCTATTTTGTAGATCTTCTTTCAAACCTAAAAGAAAATATGAGAATGTTGGCTTTTGGGGGCTTGACCCAGGTTCAACATTAGTTAGCCAAACAAATCCCTACACTATTGGCCCTTTCAGCATTAGCCCACGGAGCGTGGATTGAAGTCTCACCCGAAGCAGTATGGGGGGATGTTGGAACCAAGTTTCTGCACCCTTAAGATGGATGTGATGTCAGTTTATTTTCGCTATACCCGCATTCACGCAGTTTGCTTAGCCCTCTATTCAACCCTTCAATACCTTCACAAAAGGGTACAATTAGCTTTCGTGCAACCCTAACCTGGGGCTGATATACTTTCACGTTGCTAGGGCAGTGAGCTGCAATATTTCCCAAACTACACTAAGTATCTTACTTGTCTTATGAATAGATCTTAGTTGTTGGATCAGGTGCACAACAAAACTAAATTAAAATAACACACAGCAGAATATCAAGCACATAAACACAAGAATTAACGTGGTTCACCCAACCAATCTAGGCTATGTCCACCAAACATAGGCATCAAGAGTTTATTAATCAAATTGGAGATTACATCAAGAAATTCTCATAAAACCTCTCACACTCTTAGAAAACCATTCGAATGATTGCCTGTTATATAGCATAGAGAATCTAACAGCCTCATAACTCCCTCACATCAAATATAGGAGGCATTAACTCCCTCCCAACAACCTGAAGCTAATCTAGGACCTAAATTCTATTGTTGTCATCAGCTGAGATTTTTCCTATTTTGCTCAAACAGAAAATCTCAACAACAATCTCCACCTTGACAACAATTCGCTTGATGCCCTGTTATTATTATTTTATCTTTTCTGCAAGCCAAGAGAAGCCAAACACCAGCGTAGCTTCTCCAACAAAACTGGTTTCGTGAACATGTCTGCACAGTTCTCCTTTATATGCACCTTTTCAAGAGAGACTCCCCTTTCAGTGATAACCTGTCTTACAAAATGGTACTTAATTGGAATATGCTTTGATTTACTATGATAGGCTGGATTCTTAGCCAAATGTATTGCACTTTGACTATCACAAAGTAACCTGATGTTGTCCTGTAACCTACCAAACTCACCAAGCAAACCTTTCAACCAAACCGCCTCTTTGCAAGCATGAGAAGCAGCAATATATTCTGCTTCAGTAGTGGATAAAGCAACAACATTCTGTAACTTCGACATCCAGCTTATAGCTCCACCTGCAAGAGTAAAGACGTACCCCAAAGTTGACCTTCTCTTATCCAAATCACCTGCAAAATCGGAATCAACATATCCGCAAACAAATTCACTACTCTTATTGTAAGAAATACAATAACTACTTGTGCCTCTCAAGTACCGAAGCACCCATTTCACTGTTGACCAGTGTTCTTCTCCCGGATTTGCCATGTACCTGCTGACAACCCCAACTGCATGTAAAATATCTGGTCGAGTACAAACCATCGCATACATTAAACACCCTACTACATTGGCATATGGAATTCGAGACATATAATCCTTTTCTTCATCTGTATTAGGACATAAACTCGAAGAAAGCTTAAAATGGGAAGCTAAAGGGACTGACACAGGCTTCACATTATTCATACCAAATCTCAAAAGTATTTTCTCAATATACTTCTGTTGTGATAGCCATAGCTTACCATTGCTCCTGTCTCTGAAAATCTCCATGCCCAAAATCTGTCTTGCTGCTCCTAGATCTTTCATATCAAATGCCCTTGCCATCTAAGCCTTCAACCTGTTGATTCTTCTATGCTTTTGCTTGCTAAAAGCATATCGTCAACATACAATACTAAGATAATGAATATGCCATTTTTCAATTGTTTAAAATAAACACAATGATCATATTCACTTCTAACATATTTTTGACTCAACATGAAAGAATCAAACTTCTTATACCACTGCCGAGGCGACTGCTTCAAGCCATATAATGACTTCTTGAGCCTGCAGACAAATTTCTCATTGCGATGATGAACAAACCGTTCCGGTTGTTCCATAAAAATTTCCTCATCTAAGTCACCATGTAGAAATGCAGTCTTAACATCTAATTGCTACAACTCTAAATCAAGCAAAGCCACTAATGCTAACACAATTCTAATTGAAACAATTTTAACCACTAGTGAAAAAATCTCATGAAAGTCAATACCAGCTTTCTGAGAAAACCCTTTTGCAACCAGTCGCGCTTTGTACCTGTCTTCCGTATCATTCACACCCCGTTTCAGCT
>APFE031691276.1:21822-39290 GCA_000404065.3 Pinus taeda | reverse complement strand
AACCATTCTTTATGGATACACATGTGGTTTGATGCCCCGGAATCTAACAACCAATGTTGACCATGATTTGACACATTAACTGATAAAACTTCATCACTCATACCTGAACCAGATGTTGAACCTGTATCTATCGTATTCGCCTCCTTCTTCTCTGTCGAAGACTCTACTTTTGAAGTTTGCTGTTGTCGCTTCCAGCAGTCCTTCTTTAAATGCCCTGATTTGCCACAAAACCAGCACTTTAGCTTACTCTTCTTCCCTTTCGACTTTGAACGTGAGTCACTCGGCTTCCTGGGGCGTCTTTCTTTCGAACGACCTCTAACCATCATAGCTTCTGATGTAGAGGTTTCAGAATGTGACCTCCTCCTTGTTTCTTCCGATAATAAGGATGCAACTACATCATCAAACTCAATAGTTTCTGATGAACTAAGACTTATAGAAGTTACAAAATGATCCCATGACTCGGGCAACGAGCACAATAAAGTAATAGCTTTATCCTCGGGTGGAATTTTTACTTCTATACTTTGTAATTGCATAAGAAGAGTATTAAAAGCATTTAAATGATCAGCAATCGATGTACCTTCCTTCATTCGCAAACTGTATAACTGTCGCTTCAGGAGAATCCTATTGGTTAAGGATTTGGTCATGTACAGTTTCTCCAGTTTCGTCCACAAACCAGCAGCTGTTGTCTCCGACACGATATTAAACAGGACATCATCAGCTAGACACAGTCGAATATCACTTATCACTCTTTCATCCATCTCGGCCCACTCATTATCTGTGATGTTGTAAGGCTGTTTGGATTTGCCCAACAACGCCTTTGCCACGCCATGTTGGACAAGCGAATCATGCATCTTCACCTTCCAGATCTCGAAATTATTTTTGCCATTAAACTTCTCAGTTTCAAACTGGGCACTCTGAGTTTTCGCCATTTTTGTATCAACCAAAAAACACAATAATCTCCAAAATCCAACTTTTAAATACTAGCAATTAAAAAACTGGCTATGCCTTATATGCCTTTGCTTTAAAAAAAAACTTTTTGTTTGTTTGTTTACTGTGCAAATTGGGCAAAAAAAAAAAAATCTCAAAACAAAACTCTTGTTTTATTTGTGCTGTGCATATTACAGCACACAACCGAGTAAAGCAAAGTGCAATGGAGCAATGCGCATTCTCAACACGCACCACAAAAAACCAATCCAATATGCACCAGCAAAACCAATCAATATGCACTAGCATCAATTGAAAACTCCAGCAATCATATACGCACCAATTCAACCATCTCTGGTCTATACTTAACGCTTTTGCTCCTTTTGTTATTTAATTTAACAATGTGCACTCAAAAAAGTTTGTTGTTCTGCGTCCCTCTGCGTGTTCTCCAGGCAGCACCTCCAGGCAGCACCATTCAACACAGCACGCAACAATTGATACACATCTGGCATAATACACAGGTCAGGTCCACCGTCCATTCAACGCAGTGACTTAAGCCTCCCACGTAGCAGTTGCATATAATGAAAACCTTCATGCATTAAGACGCAGGTAATACCTCCACCAGTAGACTCGGTTACCGCTCTTCTGCCTCGGATTTGGTCGTCGTTAATTGGAGCTTTCACTGGCCTGGAAACTTTATTATGCGGCGCATTCTGAAAAAAGGTGTTAGCTACGGAATAAAATGTTTGTGACAATCCATAGCTTCGATTTCCCAACAGTTGATCCACGCACCAACAGTTGATATACGACACTCCACCTCCAACACGCGCTCCACCTCCACGCAGTGCCAATGCAAATCAAACCTCCACGCAGGTTACAACAACAGCAGTCCAACACGCCTTTGCGCTCCACCTCGAGCATGCGCTCCACCTCCAGTACGCGCTCCACCTCCAACTGCTCTGATACCACTTGTTGGAGATCAGATGCACAATGAATTAAAACAAATACTCAGCAAAATAATCAAGCACAGGAGACACAGAGGTTTGACGTGGTTCACCCAACCAATCTGGGCTACGTCCACACAACATAGGCATCGACAATCTTTATTAATCAAATAAGAGATTACATAATTAATCAAATCCTCACAAACTCTCACTATCTCAAAACAATCTGTATGGATACCTGTTTTATAGCAAGGAGAATCTAACTGCCTCATAAATCCTCTCAACTCAAATTTAGGATGCATTAACTCCCTCCCAACAACCTGGAGCTAATTTAGCAACAAATTCCTATTGTTGTCATCTACTGAGATTTTTGCCTATTTTTTAAAAACAGAAAATCTCAACACCTTTGCCTCTAATAATATGTGGATTTTATTTAGTTTATATGTCATTTTGTTCAATCATATTATTTCACTCATTTTTATGAGATAAATACACTACACTATGGAATGTTTATGAGATGCATACATTACATTAGTGAGATTACTTGTAAATAGATTTTAAACACCAAAATTTTAGAGGAAGCAGTAAAAAAAAGTTGAAAATGGGTAAATAATATATAAATTTCAGGCAATTGGGTTACATGAGTGAGAAGAGAGATCTGTGGTGAAAAATGAGCCACGCGTTCACAGAATTTATCTGGCAGGGAAAAAGATAAAGAGCACTGTAAGTAGGCAATAAGGGCATTTTTTTTTTTTTTTGGAAAATTTGGTTAAAGTTTTTGGAAATTCCAGATATAATTGTCAAATTATAGAATTGATTGGATTACATGCATGAAGTGAGGGAGATATGGGGGTGAAAATGAGCCACGGGTCGGAATTTATCAGGTAGTGGAAAAGATAAAGAGCAGTGTAATTAGGTGATAATTTAGTTTGAAAATATAGTTTTTGGTTTTTTTTTTTTTAATTTAATTAAAATTTTTGAAATTTAAATTATAATAATTAAATTATAAAATCTTAAGTAAAGTGTTAAATCTATATCTACTTTCAAAATCTAGATTAAAATACTTATAAATCAATATTTTGCACAACCAAAAACATCAAATTCCAATAGCCCGTCAACATTAGTAAAAATGACTCAAGTATGAGCTATGTGTTGTCGAAGCATAGTGGCCTTGTTGGTGTCTTTACTGCTGTCCTTGCATTATTATTCTGCTATTAGTGTTTTTGTAATCGGATTATGCTATTGTAAGTAAATATGTTTATCAATTTATATTTATTATTCATTAAAGGAATTTATATTTATATAAAGTTCTGATTTATTATGTCATTGAAGTGACATATAACAACTGCTAAGGTTTATTAGTTTCGGCCGCACACAAAATTTCGTTTTTTTGGTCAAACTTAAATTTTGGATTTGGTATTTCTGTGCTATTGGGCTGTATTGAGAAGTCGCTGTAATGTCTACCGTTCAATTTTGGCTTTGGCAAAATCAAACAGTGGGCATATACAGCGATCGCTCAATTAAACCTAAATAGCATAGGATTTATTTGTTGTTGTCTTTCTTTGAGGTAGGGCAAAATCTAATAGTGGGCATACACAGTTGTCGCTCAATTAAACCCAGATAGCATAAGATTTATTTGTTGCTGTCTCTTATTGGGGTAGGGCAAATCTAACAGTGGGCATATATAGCTGCCGCTCAATTAAACCCAGATAACATAGGATTTATTTGTTGTTGTCTCTCATTGGGGTAGCGCTCCAATCCCTGAGGTGTGAGGTCATCTGGTACTGGCATACTATGTTCTCGTATTGGTCATTTGGTACTAGTACTAATGTATTAAGCTCATTTGGCACCGTTTTTCATCTTGTAGTTATTATTCATGAATTCACAAACAAATGATTGATTGTAAGTGATGAATTTTATGTAGTGGTGAATATTTGTACTAGGGAGATCCACCCAAAGGAAACTACACAACTTGACTATAAAGATATCAAGAGAATTGAACTTGTGACTTTTTAATAGTAAAGATGTTTTAATGATGGGGACTTGATCAATTGAGCTAACCCTCAAAGCTTTAGTAAATTAATCTCATTATATTATTTTTATCAATTAAATACTTAATATACTTATAAACAAAATTTTTATATATGTGTGTGTGTTTTTTCATTTTTGGCCATTCTTATGTTATTATATATTTATTAATGAGAAAAAAATAATACATATCTTTAGGAAACTTAGTAATAATATAAAAAGATCAATCATTTGTAAAATTAGTTTTATTTTAAATTCAAATATTTATTAAATCCGTGAAACAATTTTTATTAATAATTTTTTCACAACATGTAAAGATATATTTTTAATTTTTCAATCATTTTTCATTTTTTATATGAATATTTATAGTACAAAGTTTGAAAAAAAACAAGGGCAGGTAAAAAGAAGGAATTGGATGACTAATATTATTTTAAGTTATTTTATGGATGTTTATGAATAATTTAAAGTCAATCATATTAGAATGAGTTGTTATTTTGATAAATGAGTCACTGCATTGAATAACATTTTTCCTTTTTTATATGAAGATTTATAGTACAAAGTTTGAAAAAAAAACAAGGGCATGTAAAAAAAAAGGAATTGGATGACTAATATTATTTTAAGTTATTTTATGGATGTTTATAAATAATTTAAAGTGAATCACATTAGAATGAGTTATTTTGATAAATGAGTCACTGCATTGAATAACATTGTTAGATAATGAAGAGATACAAGTAGATTTATTAGTAATTGGATTAAGGGCACTTTTGCCACATTAGTATATTAGATATTGAGAGGTTGTTTAGGATTAACATGGTTTAATGTATGCGTCATATGTTTTTTATGTGTCTATGTAATGTATTTTTTTATTATAGTTATTTGAAGATCATAATTTTATTTTGTGCATAATTGATTTAATGGTCCTCATATTCTTGATATTCACAATAGTTGATCCATAACCATTCACTTTATTATCTTATGATTTATTTTTAAAGATCACAGAGAGTCATTTATTTGTGGCATTGACATGACACAATACATTGTTAGAGAGTATTATAATGGAGGTTATCTTTCTTTCTTAAGCAACATTGGTATAACTTGTACATTGCTTTGTGGATGTTCCTCTATTTAAGGTTTTTACTACATAATTGTCAACACCTTGATCTTTGATCTGTGTAATTTAATTCTCTATGGTGTTCATTCTTATGTTTCTCCATTTATAAAACTCTACTTGGTATCAAAGAACTTGTAATGTTAACTCATCTTTTGTTCAAAAACCAAGATAGCTTACAACAACTATAAATACCTTTTGAGTGCATGAGCAAAGTTGTTTGCTATTTTCGTGACTAGACCTAGTTGTTGTGATGAGCATTGCATGAACTTCATATATTTTCTTTCAATTCTAGAATTGGAAAAGATCTGATTATTACTTCTTGAAATGATCCAAATTGGATTATTATATTGTTTTTCATCCAAAAATCAAAGAAATCAACTTACAGGAGTAGTTTTAGTGGTGAGATCCAATATGGAGAATTTATGTGAGAAAAATTTTGGGGCCAATTTTAGTCCTTAAATGATTTTTTTGGGGGATAAATAGATCAAATTGAAAATATGTATTTCAATATATCCGGAAATCCAGAACAATTAAAAAATTGACATAAAACAAATTCTAGATCCTAGATGCCATGTAAGATGGACATGTAGGATTCCATATCAAATAAAGGTAAGGCCAACTAGCTTGAAAGTGTTCAGGTGGAATGATAAGTGTATGCTAAGGTGGAATGATGAGATAACATAATAAGGAAGTCCAAATATTTTGGCAATTCAAGAATTTTTGGATCCAAATATCTAGAAATCCCAAAAAAATATATGAATCAAGCAGACATTTGAATGTTTGGATTCCATGTGGAATGGCTAAGTCCATGCCACATGCCCACCACTTAGGATATACTCTAATGACATGTAGGATGCAAAGTAGTTAAGATCGCAGGTGGTGCCAAGTTGATGTATGATCAAGGTAGTTCGAATATATGAGTTGGCAGGTAGTAAAATCTAGATATATAGATATCACAAGGGTTTTAGATATCTAGAATCCATAAATCTAGAAAAATGTAAGAATCATCGTAAAGCAAAAATCTGGATCCAAACATCCAGATTGAGAGTTCCACAACATGGTTCAATATCTAGAAGTTTGGAAAGACATCCATATCTAGATAAATAGAAATGTAACACTCCCTCCCACCCCCTAGGAATAATCTTGACTGAATGGGAGTTGTTACCTTCAATTAACCCAACCTACATTGCCTTGTCATGGAAATGGGATTACAAAATTCCTCCTTCACCAAAGTAAGCGGGAATTAACTTCGGCATACACCATCGTGTTCCACTCATCGAGAGCTTTTCAACAGTATGAAATTTATCTCAATTTGACTCTTAGATTAAAAGTTATGCCCATTTGAAGTTCAAGCCCCTTAACCCTTGCCACATTAGCAAGGTCTATCACATGGCAACCAAGTTCTTGTATGGGTCTGCCACATCTCCTGTGGCCAAGTGGTCCCACTATGTCATTGTGCAATAGTGACCTTGTGCCACTGCACTTTATCTCTTGGGTGTACTATATCTCAAACCCCTGTGGCGAGACATCAATATTCACGTCAAGTGATAGGGACATTTCTCATCCTGCTCATTCTACCAGTCCACAACTTCGCTGCTCTAGCACACATAGTTCCAACTTCTGCGGTGTGACATTAATATTGGCATTAAGTAACAAAGAGAATATTTGTTAAGCGCCTTTGTCTATCATGTGGGTTCTTTCAATTCCATCGCCTGCTGCGAAATGACACTATTGGAATCCTCCACGGTCTCATGATATGCATTGATGTTAGGGTGATGTGATTCAATCACATAGCATTTCCATATGGTACCACTTCATCTTAGGTCTTTGGGCCTCAATGGGTCCCAAAACTCCATGCAAAATGCTATTTTCACATTTAATGACAGATAGGGTCCCTGTCACACTCTCCTTCTTTAGTGCCAACACCTCCAACTTAGTAGAAATCCTCGTCGCACCTCAGTGGCACGATGAAAAGACTAACGACGGGTGACAGAAAATTTCATGTACTATGGCTTCTTTCATCCGCACCCTTCTACACTAACCATCCCCTGACATATCTAGTGCAAGATGATATAAAAATTTCATGGAGATTAGTGGGAATTCTCCCTTAATGCGCTCTGTTAATTCAATGTCGTAATATTTTATGGTGCTCCCTTGAACTTAATTAGGACTCACTCGACCAGAATGCAGGTCTACTTGCGAGCTAGTTTTGAAGTCTTTAAGGACTTCAATGAAATTACGAAACCATTTATGGCACTTATATCATGAACTCCATTATGGGTTTTTCAGCCACCAAGCATGACAAAGTCGTACATAGTCCTTCATAGGTCGTAGTACGCATTGAACAGTAGAGCTCATAACTCGAAGACATGGAGTCTACTTCTACATTATAACATACGATTCATGGATTTACACCCATTATGATAGTTTCGTCGAAGTTATTAAACGATCATTAACAATATTATCCACATGCCTTCAACAACCTTTATGCTACAACTGTTCAAGTTATTCACATATGACATAAACAATAAATTACACACAACCAGAATATATTGGTCATACCACAAGCAAACAAGAGCATATCAATAACTTCTCATTCAAGAGCATACCAACATCATAGGGGCCTTCAATTCCTTACATCCGTGATAATCATTTACTAACCATTGCATCATGACGCATAGGAATACTTGTTCCATATAGACAGTTTTGAAATACTCATTTTCACATAATAAAAATAAACATCAATGGTATTGCATAAACATACACAAGTTACAAGTACTCATCTTGGTAATTGGATTACTAATAACTGAGAGAAGGACTTCAACTCTCTACCCAACCATAGGAAAATTGTTGGGTTGTGTTATATTCTTTCCATGACTAGTTCCCCTAGTTAACTGTGGGGTTAGAGCCCCCCCTTCGTTGCGTCGATTGCGTAGCGGGGCGGTCACAAGGGGGTTTGAGGGGGAGGTTAGCCCTCCTTTATGGGGTCCAGGTTAGCGCCCCGAGGAAATTTTTTTTGGACCCTATATTAGGTGGGCAGACCTACTTATGGTTTTGTGCATGGTTTTCGCATATGGTTTTGGGCGCGATGGTTTTCAGTCCATGGTATTGGATGCTTCGGCATGTATATATATGCATTGTAACATTAAAAGGAACATAATGAAAAATCAAGCTGGTAGTCCCGGTTTTGAGATCCAGGGGAAAATCTCTGTGTATATGTGTTTTATATGTTATTCTCTCGCATTGTTTATTTTCTGTGTTTTAGAATTCGTATGTAGGTAATTTTTGTACGGGGTTAAAACCTACATTTAGTATCAAAGTTGTTTTGGCTTCAAGGGGACGCTTTTGTTGCTGAGGGGTTTCGCTCGGGCCTGTGGTAGACCTTGTTCAATGGGAGATCTACAGGATTGATTCTGGTGGTGAAAGAAGATGGCGAACGGTGGAAAAATAGAGATCGATAAATTTAATGGTTAGAGTTTTGAGTTGTGGAAACTCAAGATGGAGGATCTGTTGGTGCATAAAGATCAGCGGATCGTGGTAGATCTGGGTATTAAACCAACATGAGTGTCCGATGAAGAATGGAAGAAGTTGGATTAGAAGGAAAAGAGAACAATACGATTGTGTGTCTCAGATTCAGTATTGTTGAATGTATCAAGGGAAGCTACGGCGAAAGCTTTGTGGGACAAGTTAGGGACTTTGTACCAATCTAAGTTTGTGGTGAATAAATTGTTCCTACGGGAAAATTTGTATAACCTGAGGATGAAAGATGGGGACTTGGTGACAGAGCATCTGAACGCATTTAATACTGTGGTAATTCAGTTATTAACTATTGATATTAAAATTTCAGAGGAAGATAAGTGCATCAATTTGTTATGTTCTCTACCAGATTCATGGGATAGTCTGGTTATTGCAATAAGTAGCAATGCAACTACCTTGTAGTTTGATGAAATAGTCTCATCCCTACTAATGGAGGAGATGAGACGGAAAACTATGGAGAGTCAGAATGGTGATTCCTTGTCTGTACGAGGAAGGTCCTAGAACAAAAACAAAAATAAGTCATCGAGTGGGAGATTTAAATCTAGAGGGATATCTAAATCTCCAGTAAAACCTGTAAAGGTGTGTTGTAAATGTGGAAATGAAGGGAACTACAAAAGGGACTGTAAATCTAAAGCTCCTGACAGAGGAAAGGGATCTGATGATGCGCCTTCTGCAGAGGCGAAAACCACTTCAAATGAAGGTGGGAATGTGTACTTGGCTTCTTCAAGTACACATGTAGATCATGAGGCATGGTTGATTGACTCAGGTGCATCATTTCACTTCACTCCCCATAGAGAGTGGTTCTGCGAGTATGAGAAATATGATGGCGGTGACGTCTTCTTGGGGGATGACAGGAAGATTAAAATCGTTGGTTGCAGAAAAGTTTAGTTGAATTTTCAAGGTGGAAGGATTAGAACACTTCCAGGTGTTTTGCATATTCTTGCATTGGCCAGAAATTTGATTTCTGTAAGCAAGCTGGATGATGCGGTTGTAAAAATAGTGTTCGAGAAGGATACCTACAAGATGGTTCAGGGAGCCCTAGTAGTGATGCGGGGAGTTTGGATTAGAACTCTATACAAGCTAAAAGGTAGCACTATTGTTGATGGGTGCAACAATTCTGTGGTTCCTAAAAGTGGAGTAGAAAATCTAGTGGTCTCTGGAGAAAAGACCATGCTATGGCATCAAAGGCTTGGACATATTAGATTGCAGGGCCTTCGAATACTTCATGGTAAAGGTATGGTAGAAGGTATGACAAATATCTCTCTAGATTTTGATTTATGTGAAAATTGTGTATATGGGAAGCATAATCAGATTCCCCTCTGGTGGTAAGAGGGTGAAACAGATATTAGAGCTTGTGCACAATGATGTGTTTGGACCTGCAAAGGTTCCATCACTGGGTAAGTCTATGTACTATGTATCATTTATAGATGACTTCTCAAGGAATACATGGATATATTTCCTCAAGAATAAATCTCAAGTCTTTGACAGGTTTAGAGAATTTAAGGCTCTAGTGGAAAACCAGACAGAGAAGAAGATAAAGACGTTGAGGACAGATAACGGTGGAGAGTTTTGCACGAAGGAATTTGAAGAATTATGTAAGAAGTGTGGTATATCACGGTAGAAGACTAATCCATACACACCTGAGAAAAATGGAGTTGCAGAAAGAATGAACAAAACATTGATGGAAAGGGAAAGAAGCATGCTCAGTGGTGTCAAGTTAGGACGAGAATTTTGGGCAGAGGCAGTGGAGACATCATGTTACCTGGTCAACAGATCACCTTCATCCACGTTGGAGGATAAGACTCCACTAGAGGTATGGACTGGTAAGAAACCCTCTCTTTCACATCTGAGGGTATTTGGATGTGATGCATATGTACATGTTCCAAAGGAGAAAAGAACAAAGTTGGATAGTAAATCTGAAAAGTGCATCTTTATTAGGTATAAGGATGGTTTAAAGGGTTATAAGCTTTGGAACCCAGTAATAAGGAAGGTTGTGTACAAACCAGATGTGGTGTTTAGAGAGGTGAAAGATGTTATTAAACATGAAGTCCCTTCTGTTGGATTGAGGGGGCCTGACCCAGGTTCGGAGTTAATTAGCCAAACAAATACATATACCTCTGGCCCTTTCAGCAATAGTCTGCAGAGCTTGGACTGAGGTCTCACCCGAAGAAATATGGGGGGATGCTGGAACCAAGTTTACGCATCCTTGAGATGTCTGAGGGGTCGGTTTAGTCCAATTGTGAATACCTTCACGTAGGTCACTTCGGGTGCTGTCCTGACCTGTGAGACCCTCGCGATCTATTATAATCACCTTCATGCAGCCCTAACCAGGGGCTGAGGTAATTTCGTGCTACCCTAACAACGATCTGCGCTACTTCCCCAAGTTACACCGTGTATCTTACTTATCTTCTTATAATAGTTAGTTATCTTCACGTAAACATATACTTTATCTTATGTTCACTTTGTCAACACATTCATATAAGTTTGTGCATCAACGGAATCATGCACTTCCTGTTTTATCACCACAGTTTTCTTATCAAGAAATTCCTTCTTTATTCCTTCCTCAAGCTTCTTGACTTCTTATTCTACCATGGCTTTTTCCCCCTCAACCGAACTCTTTCATTCATGAGTGCTTGGAGCCTAATATCACCTTGTTGAATCTTCTCATCAGGTCCCAAGCGTTCTTCTTTGGGTTCTTCCAACTACATGATCCCTTCTTCTAAGGCTTCGTGATCCTTCATATTCACGGGTACTGCTATGCGTGGACTAGGCATGATATACGCCATCGGTATTGTAGCGTTCACTCCATAGGCCAGCCTAGAAGGCACCTGTCCTGTCAGTTTCTTGCATGTTGTCCTATAAGCCCATAAAACTACTGGTACGTGCAGATCCCAATCACTTCGCTGTGCACTACATACCTTTTTTAATGCTTCGCACACCTCGTTGAATGCTTCCCCGTGGATAACCTTCCAACCTGAGGAGTCGTTTGCGCAATTGCCCCCCCAACACAAGCTTATTGACCGTATCTCCCAACGTGAAGTTCATGTACATCCGCGTAGGTTGTTTTCCATATGTCAGCATCCACCTGGCTAGATGTGCGCACGATTTATCCTGCCCATTGCATTTATCTGTTAATTGCACTCTAGGCTTCCCAAATCGCGTGTGCATCATTCGTCTCCATTCGCGCCAATCCTCAAAGCTCCCTTTGTGTGTACCCCACCACCTCACAGGCGTAGCGTGCAGTACCCAATTCAAGGCCTAGAAATGTTGCTCTTCGGAACCTCCCTTTCAAATCTATCCAAGAAAGCATCTACCTCACCTAATCCATCATAAGTAGGGATATCCCTCACTTCTGTCGATACACAGCGCAACAATCTTGTCATCATATTACAGATCAGCGTGGTTACCTTGTGTAACTGGTTTTGCCATCATTCTATCTCCTCATCTAAATTTGAAGTGCAAGAGCTTTCATGCTCCCATGATATTCATCCACCCGCGGTGGGATTTACCCAGTCTTGCTCTCGTGTGATTATCTTGTAGATGTAGTCTAAATTGTCATCACTTTCATAGTTGCGCACTGGCTCAGTGTAGTGCGATCCTTCAGTGAGGTCTAAGGGTATAACTAAGTGTAGAAATTTCTTCTCAAAAACCATGTTGTGCTTCTTCAGATTAATCACCCTGTTCATGTAAGTGGCCCAATCAATTCCTAAGAGCGCGGGGTAGGGATTGTTGTCATCAACAATCGCTATCACTTCAAATTCTACTAGTGCGCTTGCTCCCTCGATATCTATGGTGATTCCCTACAATCTCCCCATAGGTATTATCTTTTGTTGGTTTGCCATTCACAGCTAAATAGGAGACCATTGTAACATAGGCCTCCCCATGCGCTCCCATGTCTGCTTGGCAGAACATTCGCATCCGATCCTAAGTCCAGAATTACTTCGTCCATCTCATATTCTCCAATCTGTGGGGTTAGCCTCATTTCTCTCCCCGTCCTTGTCTTATTCTGTCCAATCTTTTGGACTACACGTGGTTCTCCTGGCACGGTTCCAGCGCATCTATTAATGAGTTCCTACAATCCTCTTACATCCTTATTGTCGCACAGTAGCTTCATGCATGTTTCCAGGAATGTCGTAAGCATAGATGGGTCCATTTTCGGCTTCAATCTATCTTTACTTCCTGAAGTGGAGGCGTCAGTGAAACTCTTCTTAGCTTCCATGAAGGTTTTCTTAGCATGCTCCAAATCAAACTCCTCTTCCTTCACCGGAGTTTTGAGAACCCAAGTGTTATCTTCGGTATGTTTGCCTTTATCATCTCCCATCGTAATTCCACTTCGGAGCACAATATTTACATTTGGATCTTCCTCGTGCGGCCCAGACCTCATCATCTACAGGTTCTGATTCGAGGGAGGTGGTAGCGCTCCCTTGTCACGTATATTAGCTATCAACGCAGGACAATCTTCTGTCTCATGATCAAACAAGGTACAATACAGACATGATGGGCGCTTTGGATTTGTACAATCGTGAGAATAATATCCCGACCCTCCACAATAGTAGCATATCAGCTGTCTGCGACCTCTTCTAGGTCCTCCTCCACCTCGGCCTCGTCCGCGCCCTTGAAATCCTGTTTGTGCCACTCCTGCGTTCTGGTCTAGGGGTCGCGTTTCTGCTTGAACTCTATAGGTGGGAGTTCTATCCATCATCAGATCATAGCCTCTACAAGTGCACTCATCGTATCCAACCTATCTAAAAAAATTACATAACAACTATTGCGAATTCTGTGTGTACTTATGTAAGAGAATGATTTCCTCCTATTTGACAAATCGCACACCACAAAGCAGGTGTCGTGCTAGATCCTACTTGGGCTTCCGGCATTAACGGCATGGGTCCTCCTCTCGTGAGGTAATTTTCAAATACTAGGCAATGGTCCTTATCATGACCCTGACCCTTACATTTAATGCACCATTCCTCTCCGCACACTTCTAGTCGAGTTGTCCTGTCCTATTTTAGACTCTGCATTTCAAGGCATAAGTTTTTCAACTCTACATGGATCTGCTAAAATCCCAAGTTAGGATCCTATATTGGGGTCTCATGCAGCCTCATCACGATATCCAAGGCCTCTTCCCGAGTTTTTAACCTCTGTTGTGACATCACGTTCCTCAAATGTAGCATTAGCGATGCTACAAACCATTCGCGGTGCTGTCCATCCATCAAAGTCATATTAGCTTTGCGAATTGTGCACTCCAACCTCTGATCCAACTCCCAAGGAGTCTCACCTGGTAGCATTGTGATCTCTTTGAACCCAATGATTGACTACGCTTTTGACTTCAGCCCGCTAAATTCCTTATTTAGCGCAGTTTGGATATCCGCGATCCCCGCATTCGGATTGTCATTAGAATGCTTAATATACTAGGTCAGCACGCGTTCCTGCAGGGCTCTAACCAATGTCACTTTCTTTATATTGTCATTTGTAACTCCCTATGCTTCCCATACAACTCTTATCACAAACCAAAACTAGTCTAGATCCTCATTTCCTACTCCCTTGAACACAGGGAACTTTATCACGCTTGCAATGTTGACTCGCGGTGGTGGTGAAGGTGGTACGGGTGATGATGGAGGTGAAGGCAGTGAAACTGGTGGCGATGTGGGTGGGGGTGGTATGTGTGGAATCCTTTGCCTTATCAAATGGATCACACTTCACGGCGAGACCTTTGCGAGCTCTTCCTCGTCCCCTTGTGGTGGTGAAATCAAAGGGCTATTCTCTGGTCCCTTACTTCCTTTGTTTCTGTAGGTTTTTCCACTTCGTGTAGCTCCGAACATCAAGGTAATTGCATAACCCTATTTTCACACAATAGAATTTTAATCCAAGTATTCAGAGACTTTACATACTTACCTCGCGATTGTTTGAGAAAGTGTCGCTCTGCCTCACTGTAGCTAACTAAAATATCTACTGCAAACTCAATAATGAATCCTCCCATAATCCAATCGAGCCAATGATCAACACCACGCACGATCTTATCTTAATCTGCACACCAAATTTTAGGTCCATACAATAGGACCGTCAAGCGTCCACCTCCCTTGGCTATCTGCTAGCTTCGTGATCCACTCATACAACTTAGTAGGGAAAGATGCAAAGAAGATTTCATGGATCTTTGTGTACAAGTAGCAGTCTAACCACTCTTCCTTTGATAGTTGTGGATACCTGTTCTCCTGTGCCGCGAACTCGTGAATTCTTCTGTCCAACCAACCTTCAATTTCTTTCTTAGTTGGATTCTAATGATACGACATCAAACATCTCTATGCAGATTCTGGTCCCGACAACGAAACCATTTGTTGGCTTGAGGGGGCCTAACTCAGGTTCAGAGTTAATTAGCCAAACAAATCCCTGTACTGCTGGCCCTTTCAGCAACAACCCGCGAAGTGTGGACTGAGGTCTCACCCCAAGCAGTATGGGGGGATGCTATAACCAAGTTTCTGCATCCTTGAGATGTCTGAGGGGTCGATTTAGTCCAAATGTGAATACCTTCACACAGGTTGCTTCGCGCATTGTCCTGACCTGCGAGACCCTCGCAATCTATTATAATCGCCTTTGGGTAGCCCTAATCAGGGGTTGAGGTGATTTCATGTTACCCTACCAATAATCTGTGCTACTTCCCCAAGTTACACCATGTATCTTACTTATCTTCTTATAACAGTCAGTTATCTTTGCGTAAATAGATACTTTATCTTATGTTCACTTTGTCAACACATTCATATAAGTTTACACATCATATAAACAATAGAAATGCAATTTATATCCGATACATTCAATGCACAAAATAGGAAAAAGGTACATAGAAATGATGTAAAACTTCTCTTTATTACTTCTCCAATGGTTACAGACTCGACTCGCCTTGCGCACTCAGTTGTAGGGGTCTGTGCACTCAGCTGTGGACTACTAGGCCTCTGCGCACTCAGCTGTAGAGCCTTCTCCTACTCTACGACCCAAAGACTTGACTCTACTTTAGATAAGACTTAATTCTCCATCTATTGCTTTCTTCTCTTACTTCCTCCTTTACAATTTAGAGCCTCGCTCTATTTATACAATCACATGGTCCGTGGACCATGGGTGGATCTCTAGAGCCAACATTACATTTACAAAAATGAGGGCGGACAACCTTATGACTCATTTACAATCTCCGCACTCCGTGCCCACTAAACGCAAAGTCTTTACATTGGATTTGGTCAAAATCTGGGCTTTAAGCCCCAAAAATTTCCTTGGGGGATCCTGCACCCAACACCTTCAAAGGAACATAAGAGGATAGAGTTTGAGCTTAAGGAGGAAGAATCAGACTCTATAGCAGAAGAGGAATAAGAAGATTAAGAGGCACAAATTCTGGTTGTGAGAAGATCAGTTCAAGAAAGAAGGCAGCTAGAAAGGTATAGTCCATTTTATTTTTGTTCAAATTTTGCTTTATCTATTATTGATGATGATCCCAGAACTTTGAAGGAAGCAATAGATTCAGAGGATGGAAAACTCTGGAAAGAGACCATGGTTGATGAAATGGAATCTTTGCACAAAAATGAGGCTTGGGATCTGGTGGAGTTGTTGGCTAGAAGGAAACCCATTGGCAGCAAATGGGTCTTCAAGAAGAAAACAAATGCATAAGGAAAGGTGTTGAAATACAAAGCTCGGTTGGTAGCAAAAGGTTATTCTCGGGTGTCAGGAATTGATTTTGGTGATATTTTTTTCCTGTAGCCAAGATAGCTTCTGTTAGATTACCTTTATTTGTTGTTGTTGCTTTTGATTTTGAGGTAGAATAGATGGATGTGAAGACAACATTTCTTCCCGGGGATTTGGAAGAGGAGATCTACACAAAGAAACTTAAAGGCTTTGCGGTGAAGGGTAAGAAAGAACTAGTATGCTAGTTAAAAAAGTCTATGTATAGGTTAAAACAGTCACCAAGGATGTGGTATCAGAAATTTGATTCATTTATACGGGGGCTTGGCTTCACCATAAGCAAAGTGGATCATTGTGTGTATTTTAAACTGATTGGTGACTGTGTTATTTATTTGATCTTGTATGTGGATGATATGTTACTGGTTGGAAATGACAAATAAATTATCCAAGAATATTTGAAGACCAAATTGTCCTCTGAATTCAACATGAAAGATCTTGGTGCTACAAACTATATTTTGGGCATGGAAATTAAAAGAGATCAAGCAAAGAGGAAGCTCTGGTTAAACCAGAGGAATTATGTCGAGACAATACTACAGAGGTTTAATATGCAAGATAGTAAACCAGTGAAGGTTCCTATTCCTGTAGGTGTAAAGTATCTGTTGAACAATGTCACAAGACACAAGAAGAGGAAGAGGACATGTCCCGTGTTCCATATGCTAGTGCAGTCGGTAGTCTGATGTATGTGATGGTCTGTACAACAGTGGAGTGGGTTTTCAGGTATTTGCGTGGCACTAGTGATTATGGTTTGTGCTACCAAGGAAGATCGAGATTGGATAGAGTTTTGGATATTCATGCCTTTGTTGATGCAGGATGGGCTGGAGATCTGGATCAGAGAAGATGTACAAGTGGCTATGTGTTTATCCTATTTGGAGGTGCAATCAGTTGGATGAGCAAGAAACATTCTGTAGTGTCACTATCAACTGCAGAGGCAAAATACATGGCAGCCATTCATGCAAGCAAGGAAGCAGTTTGGTTGCAGAGATTGTGTTCAAGTATGGGGTTAGTACAAGGAGTTATAAGGATAGACTATGACAGCCAAAGTGTAATTTTCTTGGCAAAGAACCCTGCTTACCATTCAAAGACAAAGCACATTGATGTTCAGTATCACTTTGTGAGAGATATGATAGAATACAAAAAGGTGGACACTTTGAAGAATATTGCAGATGCATTGACAAAATTCGTGAGCTCTGAGAAGTTCTTTTGGT